>JBBPBX010013228.1:0-13876 GCA_038048925.1 Garcialebias charrua | reverse complement strand
TACATTAGTTCCAGCTCGTTTTCTGTCCACTCTCAGAAGCTTTGACTGAGTGTAATCTTTCCCACCCCATAAGCAAACACAACTGCAGGACTGTTTGTCCTGCGTTTTATTCTCACTCCTGAACCAGCAGGGACCAACCCGTCAGATCTGTCAACACAGGGGGCGTGAAAATGGACATATGAGCTTTTAATACATAAGTTAAGATAACTTTTTTTCAAATTAAAACGAGCTATTATTAAAGTTTGGCTCTAGGCTCCATTTGAAATTGTTCAACCAGGAAACGGTTTATTTCTGAGCAGATTGTTTTAAATCGTTCACTTAAAGACGTGAAGTAATGGTGCACCTTTGTGTGGAAATACCAAAATAAAAATGGGAGGTCCAGATTTGATGCATTAATGTTTCTGAGCTGATTACAAAAGTAGTCATAGATCTGAAACAGCTTTGTGTGTGTAAGCATCACACCAGCAACACTGTAACCAGTCGGCTGATTTCACAAGTGCCACGCAGCAAGATGTGTTTTAATCAGGTTTAATTTTAAAGTGAAACTGTGGAGGCTGGACGATGAGGTTTCCTTTGTAGAGTTTAATCAATAAGAAAAAAAAAGTGACTAACTCCCAAAGTTTGTATGCGTGGGCATGCTTTTATATCCAAGACCTGACGCAAAGTTATTAGGACGCCATGAAGATCAGATACTTAGAGCGGTATTTGATGGTAAAGAGCATGCGTGGCTTTTTTCCCAGTACTCCAGTTTCCTCCCACAGACCAAAAACATGCATGTTAGTCTGATTGGTGACTATAAATTGTCTCTAGGTGTGAGTGAGAGAGTGAACGGTCGTTTGTCTCCGTGCGTCTCTGTGATGGACTTGAACCAGCCCACCACCCCTCGCACAGTGACTGCTGGATATGGGCACCAGTGACCCCTGCGACCCAGAAAGGAAGAAGTGGGTAAAGGTGATGGATGGATTTTGCGTTAGGGGTATTTGCTGAAATTAGGGATTCGGTTTGTAAAGGAAGCGTCGATCAGCCATGATATGACCACCCGCCTAACACAGAAGAGGTCCCCCTTTTTAACAAACAGAGCGGTTCTGACTTGTCACGGCCTAAAGAAAGAACATCTGGGCATGTTGCAGAGTTTCTGATACTGAAACAGATGTAGAAACTTCAGACCTTGTAGGTTGTGAAGTGAGGGTTTGTGGCTTGGTTTTACTGATACCACACAACGTTAGATCAGAACTTGGTGAGCTCTGAGGGCAAGCAAACCTCTCTGACACTTTGTCGTGAACGTCCTTCTCAGTTTTCCCCTCTTCTATCCTGCCGAGTGTATAACAGCAGTCTTCTAGAGTAGTGGAGGACTGGTGTTGGCATGTCAGGGTGTCACCGTTCTGCGCTTGGCAAAATAACATCTCTGTTGACAAAGGAGAATAATTATACCTTAGTTCTCCTAAAATTGTGTAGGTCGAATAAAAAGAATAGAAAAAGATTTGTTTTCACCTAAATCCCTCTTGTGGCTATACCGGTCTTCTTATTCCTTTAAGGATCCTGCTAATGACAATGTTCTTTCAAAATAAAATAAAAAATCATGAAAATGTTATTTATGTACACCAGGATGGATGTGCTCCCAGCATTGTACCAAACCAGTCCATGTGATAAAAAATAAAAAAATCTGTCAGCGGTCATAATGTTGTGGCTGACATCGTCATGCCAGTCTTGTTTGTGTAGTGGACCTACCCAGGGTCAAACTAAGGTTTTTGAACTGTCCAGTGATGACCTTTACTGACCTCTCAGTAAAGCAAGACATTTACCACAAAATCATTCCATTAGTTGTAATCTGAGAATATAGTCATCAAAAGAGACTATTTCTATCTTTGATTTTATTCTAATGTGATCAAAAGAATAACTTTTGTCATTTTCATGATATATGTTATATGCTGTTATTCTTTAAATGTGAAACATCAATGTGTCATTTCTGCAAGTGAAAAGGTGTCAAAGTTCAGCTAATATGTCAAACTGTGCTTTTCAGATTTGTTTTAGAAGTGTTAAGACGCTAATCCAAGTGTTTTTCCTCTTGGAGTCTATGAGTCTGTCTTTTCCTAAACATTTCTCTCTGCTGCTAGTTGTGGCCTTGTACTCTGATAACAATAAGTGAACTCCCCGACCGGTCCTGTTGGACCAATGGGGAAAAAACAAGTCGCTCTCCTCTCAGAGCCGGTACTAAGTTCTAAGCTGTTGCTGAACGCTTCAGAGTTTGGAAGGAACAAGAAGGTTCCGGAGTTTCTGGGAGCTTCAAAGACATGAAGACGTCCCAAAGAGCTGAATGAATGCCTGTCA
The DNA here is from genome assembly GCA_038048925.1 of Garcialebias charrua. Taxonomy (NCBI): domain Eukaryota; kingdom Metazoa; phylum Chordata; class Actinopteri; order Cyprinodontiformes; family Rivulidae; genus Garcialebias; species Garcialebias charrua. The sequence goes on along the minus strand of JBBPBX010013228.1, from coordinate 11,548 downwards.
TCCACCAAGGACAGTCATTCAGCTAAGGATTGTATAACATGCTGTTATGAATCCACTTCGAACGAGCGTAAGCTCAAGACTTTGTTTATTCCTTCATGGAATAGTTATCTTGAAGTCAGAGGCCTGAAGCTGACACATTTTCTGATGACCAACGCGGAGCCCAGGAGACGTTGGAAACGTAAACGAATACCCTGCTCGAAGGTACTGGTTCCCACAAGGACCCGTGCATCTGAAAAGCTACAAGGTCTTCTCTCTTACCGGGCTGTCGTCAAAAGGTAAAGAGCTGTTTACAAACGTACCTGGATTTTAGCAGAAGTCGGATGAGAAGTGTCACTTTGGTATCATGCTCACGATAATTTCCTTTAATCCATCTCTCCTCCTATTCTTTTCCCTCTCAATCTAAGCTGGAAACTAATTAAGTTTAAAGAGCCCTCAGACTAAATATGTTTAACATCTAGTATTTATGTCTGTTGTTGTAATTCAAGTGTGCTGACGTAGTAAATTGAAAGAAAGTGAAATCATGTCAATCAAGTGTAATGGTGTTAATTTAGTTGATTTATTTTAAATAAATGGTAGTGTCGCCTGGCATACCAACTAAGTTAACGTCTTTGTCACTTAATGGCTTTGTTTATTTATCCATCATAAAGATCACAGAAATATTGGGTAAACTGAAAAAGAAAAGAATCCGTGAAATTACTATTCAATCTGAATAAGTAAATTAATTAAGGATAAAGAGGTCAGCTTAATACTGACCCCTGTTAAAATCCTTTAGTTACATCTGGGTGGCACTATATGTGTTTAAAGACACAATATATGGTCTCCCTCATGTTTACTTCATTTGTATACAAACAATGCATGATAAAAAACTGACAAATAAATGTTCAGATATCGTCAACGCCACACGTTTAACAATGAGTTAGATTTATTGTGCGTCTTTTTAGAAACAAAAACAAATTAAAACTAGAGAAATTGCATTTCTTGCCAAAATGCAGCGTGAATGCTTATTGCAGAAGAACTCTCTGAAAAACTGCTGAAATTAGCTTAAAGAAAACTTTTTTGAAATGTAGTTGAAATGAAAGAACAAGCCTACATTATCAGAAGAAAGCAGAAAGGACACATATTTGCTGAATTGGGTTTAAATAAGCAGAAATGGAAATTAAAAAAAATAGGAAATCAGCTAAAAAAGGCTAAAATTAGCAACAACAAAAAAAATTCTAAAAAGAGTCAAATGGGCAGAAAGAAGCTTAATCTACAAGAAGGAAGTGGAAAGAGCTGAAATTAGCTAAAAAAATCTGGAATTGCAGTAGCTGAAAAAGCTAACAATGTTTTTATAAAAACAGCTAAATAGTAGCTGAAAGAGCAGAAAAAGCTGAAACTAATCGAAAAAACTGAAAGGAGCAGAATGAGTTGAAATTAGCAGAAAGAAGTTAATTAGACTGACAGTAACAGAAATGACCATGAAAACATGAATTTATCTGAAAATAGCAGAAATGAGAAATTTTCTAAAAAGGTAGTTGAAAATGTAGAACAAGCTGAAATTAGTATAAGAAAACAGAACGTTTGCCGAAATGCGCACTAAATAGGAATTATCTGAAAAAAGCTGAAATTTGCTAAAAAAAATAATAATAATTGAAAAGTAGCAAAAAGGCAGAAAAAAAGCTGAAATTACACAAAGGAAGTGGAGAGAGCACATTTGCGCTGAATTAGGCGTAAATAAGTTTAAATGAGTACAAAACATGGAATTAGATGGAAAAGCTTAAAATAGCATAAAAACAACTGTATAGCTGAAATAGCATAAAAAGCTGAAATTAGAAGAAGGAAGTTAAGAAGCACAAAAATGTTGTAGTAAGCAGAAAGAATCGGAAAGGATCACAAAACGGCAAAAAAAAAAAAACAGCTGAAAGTACTGTAGCTGAAAACAGCAGATTTTTTAAAATTGCACAAGGAAGCTGAAAGAAGCTGAAGCAGAACAAAGTGTGAAAGGAGCAGTAAAAGGTTGCAAACAGATCTAAAGATCAGAAGGATGTAAAATGAGCTCAATTCATTTTCAATGAGAAAAAGTGGCAAAAAAGGCTAAATATTTTAAAAGCTAAAGTTGCGCCAATACCAAAAGTCATAGCAGGATTATGCTGAAAGAGCTGAATGTTTTGATGTATAATTTGTTGAAATAGCGCAAAAATTGCGGGCCGAGAATTGCACCAAAAAAAGTACAGAAGAAAAATGGATCACAATAGTGTGAATGCTTCATAAACATTCACACTAATTTTTTGTTTAACTTCAACAACTGCCTAATATGTTTTTACCTTTCCCCTTCTTTTAATTGATCTTACCAGAACTACGTTTTGTATTTACATCAGTGTGTTTCTCTCTGTTTCCTCTCCGGCTGCGTCTCAGGCTTGACCTACCACGTATCTGTGGGAATTGGGAGTATGTATTCCTTCTGCCCCACTTAGCCCCTCCATGCCCTCTTCTCTGTCATGCCAGAACAAATCTGGGCAGACGCCAAGAAAACATGCCACCTCGTGCCCACCTTTTCACCATGTGTCAACTCCATTGACCACCAGCTCATGTGTCTGTTCATGATACCACAGAGTGCCAAAACATCTCTCACCCATCACTTTGGTCCAGACGGCCCGTTCCAAAAAGATTATCAGAGTCAGCGAGTTGATGTTTGAAATTTGAAATGTGAAGCCTGTGAGGAGATTCAACACATTCATAAGTATAATTCAGTTTATTTAAATGGCGCCAATTTACATCAGATGGGTACAAGAAACATTTGCGTACATTAACAAGACCAGCATCTAAGGAAGCCAGCAGATTATGTCAAATATCCATTTCGTCGCAACTTCCCAGGTGACAGTGGGAAAGAAAAACTCTCCTTTTAACAGGAAGGTACCTCCAGCAGTACCATGCTCAGGATGGGTGGCCATCTGCCTTGACTGGCTGGGGAAAGAGTTGCAGACAAACACAAAATGGCTGGTCCAGCTGTGGTTTCTATGGGGAGAAGGACAAATAAAACATGTTTACAGTATCCGCTCATTCTCAATCAGTTCATCTGGACAATTTCTTTTTAGTAGAAACGTTTCACCCTCACTCCAGAGGGCTTCGTCAGTCAGAGCAGTCCAAAGCAAACTGAAGCTACCCCACCAAGTAAACAACTTAAGTGGACCAACCAGTTTGCTGTAGCCAAGATGGTTTCTGGGGGCTTGTCCCTCGTCGACTCCTCCCAGGCAGGCAGACATGTCCAAAGTGGTTCAAGACCAGAAAGTTCATTCTCAATAGTCCAGGTATCAAATCCGCTCATTCTCAATCAGTTCATCTGGACAGATGAACTGATTGAGAATGAGCGGATTTGATACCTGGACTATTGAGAATGAACTTTCATGTTTACAGTATGTTAAAAAATTACAAATACAAACATGAACAGCAGAGTGAGTAAAGACAGTTGTCAGTTTGTCCTCCAGCAGTCTAAGCCTATAGTAGCATAGTTAAGGGATACATAGCTCAGGAAACCCAAGCCAACCCAAACTATAGGATTTATCAAAAAGGAAACACAAGTGTAGTCTTAAAATTAGACAGAAATTAAAGGCCTAAAGGCATATGCTCTTTCATGCAAGAGCTTTACACTAAAATCATGTTGAGAGCTGAAACAAACCCCCAAGCTTTTCCTTTCTTGCAAACAAACTAATAAAAACCTAAATATTGACTCAATCTCCAATTAAAATCACAAGTAGAATCTCAGATTGTACTGGCCGTGTGAAACCAGGAGAAAATCTTCACATGGAGAATAATTCCCTCATTTCTCCACTGGAGGACGATGTTGTACCACCTATTAACCCAACCGAACAGGTGGGGTGGGCTGCATCTGGATGGAGGTGCCCTGTTATGAGACCGTCATTCTCCCCGCCATAAAACTGACAAGCATCCATTACTGAAAATGATTGCCCACATTACAAACACATTTAGGTGAATGTGCCGTTATTAGGGAATTTGTAGGCGAGGGGCCCGGAGTGCCTGACAAGCTCGCTGTCCACCACAGTCAGGGAGACAAAGATATAGAGAAAGATGCGAGCGTCTGCGGCCTCGATGTGATCGCAGGATGGGGCTGATGGATATTAAAGACAAACGGAATCGGATGGAGGGCCTTGGCTCGCCTACCCGAAGCCCGGAGAACTCTAGAGGCAACTGCATCGTCTACGGACGAGAACGAGCGGAAAACAAATAACGGTGACATCGATGGAGTGGGTTAGACAAAGACGATACTGATAGCTCCTCTAGTTCAACCGAATCTCATCCTGAATGACTGCGAGCTGAAACGTAAAACGACAAGAAACAAACCGTTGTAGTGAGCACGAGCTGAAATAGACTGAGGGTTATAGACTGAACTATTGTAGCTCTGCTCAAGTCTACTGACAGACCTTTACTGGTTACGAGGCAGACATTTTAGCTAAAGAAGACATTTCAGAGTTGGAAAAGAAACTCATGTGCTCCTTTAGACAGATGCAAACATTTCTCTTGGATTTGTCCCCGTACGTGTAGTAGTTTTCTGTACTGTCGGTGACGCTTGTAACTGATTTGTTTAGCCAAATTTCACATCACAGTTGGTAGTGACTATTGGTAAGTGTTTTTGGAAATCCATAGTTTTAAACCTAACTTGCTGCTCTATTCCCAATATCTGTTCCAAATTGTAGACAAAGGTGTGAGGGAGTTTCCAGAAGTCTGGAAAAGTTTGCAGTGGTTCTCTTATGTGACTCTTTAGGGTTTTGGTTTCTAATTGGAATGGATGGGTCTAAAAATGTTAAACCAATGATGGCTGTAATTTACATTTTATCCCATTAGAAACCTCTTTCAAATGTCATATTGTGTCTGTTGGGTCTGTGCATCACAAAAACCCAAACTGGACAGATACAGTAATTGGGATCGTCTCTCCCTCAGAAGGCCTCACTACCGAACTGCCTGAAATGCCTTGTTTGCTGACCAGGCTTTTCTTCCAGTATTTATTTATTTCAGGATGCAACATATTTAAATAATGTCTTCCCTCTGGTTACTTTGGCACATCTCAAACAAGAAATTTGTTGGTCTTTTTTGCAGACTGAATGTTTGGAATTGAAGACTTTGTTTGCTGACCAGGCTTTTCTTCCAGTATTTATTTATTTCAGGATGCAACATATTTAAATAATGTCTTCCCTCTGGTTACTTTGGCACATCTCAAACAAGAAATTTGTTGGTCTTTTTTGCAGACTGAATGTTTGGAATTGAAGACTAATTAACAAAGGATCTAATCTGAAGTGTTTTGGATAAGACAAAAAGTACTGCATTGCGTTTCTGTGAATTTTTTTGTGGATTCTTTCAATAAAATGGTTCCAAATAGAAACTATTTTAAATGACGTTTTTGCCCCTTTTTACTCACCCATGTGGAATATCGAAACCTCAGAATGTTGACAGCCCCGACATCCCGCTCGTTCGCCGTTTTCACATCAGAGCACACAGAGAATCCACAACACGGTCCGCCTTCAGAACAATATGTTCCCCATCCGCCATTCATGGCTCATATCGTGTCGCTCATTCATCCATATTTCTTCCCCTGTTCAGCTTTTTGTGCCGCACACCTGAATAATCAGAAAAATACGTCGAGTTCAGAGTTTCTGTGGAGGTGAGAGCTGCGCTCTTCTTTACATGCTGCTGTGTTAGTACGCCTTGTCTGCATGCCCATACTGTGTTTATATTTATAACGTTTGGTTTATGGCGCACCGTCTCCTATAAGTAGCATATGGTGTTGGCCTAAGAGGCGTGCAGCCATCACTAATGAAGACGGATGACAGGGAGCCGAATCCTCTTCCTGTGAGCACCACAATGCATGAATGTGCTTCATCCATTCCATCGAGTCTGAAAAGGCATCTTTTCGTCTCTAGCTGCTTTGTTTTTCAACCGAAGTGAAGGTAACAAGGGTATTTTTTGTGTGTGTGTGTCTTTTCTTGGCCCTGGCCTTACAGGAACACGGGACAACATCACACTGAATGAAAACTTGCTGCCAGAGCTCCGCCCGACCCGTGCTGCTTTTATACCACTCAAAGGTGAGTGTGGAAATATGCGCAGCCAGCTTCCTTTTCAGTCTAATTAAACAACTTCTTCTCAAAACAAAAATACGGATGTGAAAGAACACTGCATTAGCTTTTAACCAACCAGAACCGCATCAAACAGAGTATATGCAGGGTCTTGAAAGTTATTAAAAGTTGATAAATCAATTTTGGGAAAATTAAGGGTCTTGAAAAGTATTAAAAAGTCTTGAAAGCGATTTGATGAGGTATTGTTTTTTTGCTGTTATTCTAGCTTTAAATAATTTGACAGCAAAAAGTATGTATGACTAATATTTGTTTTCCTCACCGCGGATGATTCGGAAACCGCTTCGCACAAATTTAGGGTGTCAGGTTACAACAGCCTTTACGGCTAGGCCTATCTTGTGCGCATGCACGGCTGCTTTATCTCCAAGTTGAGCTTGTGTGTTTGAGTAAGTTGCCGCGAGACCGTGAGAACAAAGTCAAAGTCAACTTTATTGTCAGAACTGCAATATGTACAGGACATACACAGGATTGAAATTGCGTTTCTCTCAGTCCCTCGGTGCAACAGTAACCATTTAAACACTAAAACACTGAAACATTTAATAAACATAAGCATAAAATAGTAAAAGTGTAACACTGTCCTGAGTTTTTGCATAGTAGTATAAAAGTATGAAAATTTACACCAACACTAAAACACTAAACATTTAATGAACATAAGCATAAAATGAAATAATAAAAGTGTAATACTGTCCTGAGTTTTTGCATAGTAGTATAAAAAGTATATCTATAAAATAAACTGAAGGTTCTAGCATTGACATTTGCAAAGAGTGGCAAAGCAGCATATGAGTTAATGTACACAGTATATGTATGAGGTAGTTGATGTTGGTATAGAGGCAAAGTGGCTGGAGATGCCTGATTTTCAAGAATGGCTGAGGCCTGTCGCCGAGAATAACCGTGTTTATTTCTTATTCGCCATTGTTCAACCAAGTTACTTTAAAATAGCTACGAGTCTTGTTGTAACCTAAGCTATATTTTCTTAAACCTAGTCGTGGTTCAGTTTCTTCTTTTGAACTTTTTTCTTTCCACTGTATCTCAGTTCTGTTGTAGGTTTGAGATTCACAGATTTACAGTAATTGAAAACAACAGCAGTTTTGTAAATCAAAGATTTGTTGCTTAATAAAACAAAGTGACGATAAGGTCTTGAATTTATTTTGGAAGGTCTTTAAAAAGTCTTGAAAAGGTATTGAAATTAACTTTATTATTCCTGCATATACCCTGTCAAAAAAGGTCATTTTATAATAGATTAATTCTTTAACAATCTGTTATTCAGGGCTTTATAAAGCATTCAGAATAATTTTATCAAACCGTAATAAAACGGTGGTTATACATTGACACATGTTTATAATTCAGCACAAAGTGCTGTACTTTTATTCATTCAGGTAAGTGTTATTTTTGCTAGTTGCTCATCTTACTTCAAGTTCAAGAATTGTTATTATCCCCAAGGGGGAATTAGTTTCACAGTCAGTAAGCACACAAAACATCCATACTGGACAAGACATTAAGACTTTAAATCATCACTGTTTGTTGAGAAGCCTGATCTCTACAGGGATGAATGAGTTTTTCAGTCTGTTCGTCCTACATCTGGGCAGCAGATACCTGCGTCCAGATAGAAGCCACCTGAGCTTGCCATGGAGTGGTGATCAGGATCTGCCAGAATCAGCCTGGCTTTGTTCACAGACCTCGTCTTGCTTAGGTCAGGGAGGTTCTGTCGGGATATACCAGCAGTTTTGCTGCACATTCTTACAATCCTGAGAGTTTGTTCCTGTTTTTGCATGTCAAAAGTCCAAACCAACAAATGAAGGTGAAAGTTTCAATAAAACAATCTCATAAAAGTAGAATCAACATTAAAACTACAGAGCTTCCTACTTTGCCTACTAAACTAAATTACTAAGTTTTCCAAAACTAACTTCGTATCCCAGCCAGCATTGGTAAGCCAGGGTCAGAGGAGCACCAAGACCCTCACCTTTGACTGCCACCCATGGCATCATGTACTGGACTCAGTTTGCCCCTATTGCAGGTGGTGGGCCCACAGGAAGGCAAACCCATGTAACTCCTTTGAGCTGAACCAGGTAAAGCCCCATGAGTGGAGGCCCGGTTACAAGATGCTTGCCAGTGAGCTTCTCCCCCAGGCCTGGCTCCAGGATGGAGCTCCGGTAACCCATAGGCGTGGGACTTTGAGCTCTTTGCTGTTGTATATTCATATGAGTGTTCTAAATCGCTGTTTGTCTGGCCTGTCAACTGGACCAATCTGCCTCAGGAGACCCTACCAGGGGCACCAATCAGCCAGTTGTGGTCCATGTCCAATCTTACTTTGAAAAACTGAAAGAGCGAGTCCGCGAAAGTCGAACCGTGAAATCGCAAAGCACTACTGTATAAACACTGATAGTACAAAGACTGCAAATGTCTCAGCTTGCTGAGATTTGAGTAAACTTTTCGACTGACTAGAATCTAGTCCGTCCAAAAGTTTAATTCTAGTCACTAGATGCTAACCAGGTTTAGCACCAACAACAAGATATACACGGTGAATTCTCTGCACTCATATGTTTGCATAGTAACACGGACGCTGTTCTGTTGAGATAAAAGAAACAAACTAAAGAAACCATGTTATGCAAAAGTGTATACGTTTAAAATTTGCGTTCTTTCACACTAATATGTTGTTTTGAGTTTTATAAGCCTGAAGAACAGTCAACACTCGTGCCTTTGTTTGGCTAACCATTAGCCTAGCCTGTCGTTTGCCCTTTTCTCCACACTCTGAGCTCTATGGCTGATGTCACAGTTCATAAAGTACTATTTTTATTTGACTGAACATCACTTCAAAAATGACCAGGCTATTCCTTTAACATAGCAATTAGCCACCATGATGTCTAAACCCTCTTTTCTATCCCCCGTGTTTAACCCGAGTCCTTCCCTTTCCCGCTTCCCCTCCTCTCAGCCTCTTACTGGTGCAAGCTGTCCAAATGCCATGGCATTTTGGAAATGTGAAGCAAATTCTCACCCACTGACATTCAGAAACTTCTGCCATGTTCTCTTTATGGGAGGGTGGGGAAGATGCCATAAATATGGATGCTACTTCAAGTAGTGTTGCTTTTTGTGTGTGTGTGTGTGTGTGTGTGTGGAGTGGGGGTGGGGGCTCGTGGGTGGGTATTAAAGGTGGCTGAGACTCAGTATGCAGTATTTAACCTTTTTGCTTTCACATCACAAAAATGGGTCAGTAAGCCCCAAAGAGGGAACAAAAGAGTATTTTAAGGGGCTCCTTGTCTGTATTTTTAGTTTGTTGCTATGGAAACAATTGAGTCACGTAATTGGACCTAAAGCTCAATATTGCTAGTTGTGTTTCCACTGATACAAGATGGCAGCTCCTGTAAACTGGTTCCAGCTGGCTTTAATCCATAAAAACAAAAGAAGGTGGGGATATTTGGTTTACATTATATTTAGACTTTGTTGACTCGGTATTAAACTCGGTTTTTCCAAATTGTAGTTATTCAAAGAGTTACAACAGGTAAGGTATTTACCATCAATACTTTTTGACATTGCTTTAATAGTAGTTGTCATGTTTGCATAAAGAACACCCTTGGTTTGTCTCATGCCACAGATGATCTTCTTGATGAAAACCATTGAGAGGCTGAAGTGTGTGTTTCTGATGCAGCTTCAGGTAAAGTGAGGAATTAAAAGGACCTGCCATCTCATTTTCCTTCTCCCTTTTCTGTCAGGTGACTGGAGTCCCCATGAATCATCTTGGGAACGCCACACCGCTGGCAGCGACCTTGGCACAGATGGCATCAGCAGGGACGACACACCTGCACTGCTCAGCGGCCTGGATCCTCTCGAGGACGAACTGGAGACGAATGGGATCGACAGGGGAGGGGGGGTGATTGTGACACTGACAGACGATCTGGAGCTGGACGATGGACGCAGTCCTGTGGAAGAGGCAGGACGGGAGGAAGAAAGAGATGAGGACGAAGAGCTGAACTCCACCGTGGAGGAAGGAGAAGAAGCTGCTCTGGCGCTGGATGTCCGTCCCACTGAGCAACCTTCTGCCCGTCGCTCGCAGACGGATCGTCTGCCCTTCCATGACGGAGAGTCTGATGATGGACATGACGAAGCCTCAATATCAGTTCCAAAGAGCCGAACCACAGAGGGGTTGAGAGAAACTGAGTTGGACTTTCACTGTCCTGCTGCACAAAGCGACGCCTGTCAAAGTGACAACTTGGCATGATCTGATCTGTCGCATAAAGATAAAGAAAGATGATTATTGAAACGTCGCTGATCGTCATCGTCCTTCAAGAAAACCGAAAACATTTTGCTTCACAAACAAAACCACCTCTGGATTTAGACCAGTTTGTTCAAACAGAAAACATTCACAAATATGCTAAACTTTATGCTCTAAAGAGGAAAATGATTAGCTAAACAAACAAAGCGTAATCAACTTGGAGGTCCCATATTCTTGATGCTTTCCACTGCGAAATGATAATCCCAATTCTTAAATGTATAAACTCAATGCTGCATTTTGGTGCTATGTCCACAGTGGTTCCAAATCCATCGGCCAAAATTTATGAACCTGTTGCTGATATTTTTGAAATAATAATAATGTCACTATATTTATGACTCGTAATTTAAAGAAGTGCATCCATGTTTTGTTTTGTTTTTTTCTAATATTTTGTATTGGGATGTGAATACATGTGCCTTAAGCTGTTTGTGAAAGTAATACATTGTTCAAATAAATGCTCCAGTGTTGCAGCAGTGTCGGTTCTTGTTTAGAGCAGGAGCGTCAGTGAAAAGACAAACACGTTTCGGAGATTTGTTGAAGAAAACTTGTTCTTTTTAATCTTTGAAGAAAAATGTTTTCTGCCTTACAAATTCACACCAAGTTCTCCACAATTTAAAGGTGCAGTCTGCAGTTTCTGTAGAACGCAGCACTTAGAAAAATTTTCAACAGGCAAAGCATTCTGATCCCTCCCCCTCAGAGCCATATACAGTATGGATCTGCTCCCCCTTGCTCTGCTGAAATTCAAATTCAAGCTCTGTTTTTATTGGCTGGTTAACGGCGGGTCACTGTGGCTTTTTAGAAATGCTTTTAGTAACACCTGGAGAAGCAAGGGGACTATAGTTTTTTCAAAGATTACTTTGTCTAACTGCGTTCCAGTTGCCTCGGAGGTCGAAATTATCAACCTGGAATGACGTCATCACCGAGTTAAATGCGTTCCAGTTAGCTTGTCGGCACGATGACGAAAACAAGATGGACGCCCGCTACGAAGCTGTTGTTGTTCTTGCTTTGTTGGATTATAAAAAGGTTTCCAGACCAGCAGCGAAGTTGAAAAGCAATTCTGAGGCTCTTGAAATGTTAACCAGGTATGTTGTTTTAACCAGTAGTTTTTATTTATTTATAAATAAGCTTATTTTTGTTAATTATGGTCTTGAGGCTCTTACAT
>JBBPBX010013227.1:39761-52709 GCA_038048925.1 Garcialebias charrua | reverse complement strand
GTCAGTAAAGAATCCATCTGTCTGGGTTCAGTAAGGCAGGATGTTTGATGGATGGATAGATGGATGTTTGATGGATGGATGGATGGATGGATGGATGTTTGATGGATGGATGGATGGATAAAGCGTGGACCTCAGTCAGTAAAGAATCCATCTGTCTAGGTTCAGGAAGCCAGGATGTTTGATGGATGGATGATGGATGGATGTTTGATGGATGGATGGATGGATGTTTGATGGATGGATGGATGGATGTTTGATAGATGGATGTATGTATGGATGGATAAAGCGTGGACCTCAGTCAGTAAAGAATCCATCTGTCTGGTTTCAAGAAGGCCGGATGTTTGATAGATGGATGGATAGATAGATGGATGGATGTTTGATGGATGAATGATGGATGGATGTTTGATGGATGGATGGATGGATGGATGGATGTTTGATGGATGGATGGATAAAGTGTGGACCTCAGTCAGTAAAGAATCCATATGTCTGGGTTCAGGAAGGCAGGATGTTTGATGATGGATGGATGATGTTTGATGGATGGATGGATGGATGGATGGATGTGTGGATGTTTGATGGATGGATGGATGTATGGATGGATAAAGCGTGGACCTCAGTCAGTAAATAATCCATCTGTCTGGGTTCAGTAAGGCAGGATGTTTGATGGATGGATGGATGTTTGATGGATGGATATATGTTTGATGGATGGATGGATGTTTGATGGATGGATGGATGGATGTTTGATGGATGGATGGATGTTTGATAGATGGATGGATGGATAAAGCTTGGACCTCAGTCAGTAAAGAATCCATATGTCTGGGTTTAGGAAGGTAGGATGTTTGATGGATGATGGATGGATGGATGTTTGATGGATGGATGTTTGATGGATGGATGAATGCATGGATGGATGGATAAAGCGTGGACCTCAGTCAGTAAAGAATCCATATGTCTGGGTTCAGGAAGGCAGGATGTTTGATGATGGATGGATGATGTTTGATGGATGGATGGATGGATGGATGTGTGGATGTTTGATGGATGGATGGATGTATGGATGGATAAAGCGTGGACCTCAGTCAGTAAATAATCCATCTGTCTGGGTTCAGTAAGGCAGGATGTTTGATGGATGGATGGATGTTTGATGGATGGATATATGTTTGATGGATGGATGGATGGATGTTTGATGGATGGATGGATGGATGTTTGATGGATGGATGGATGTTTGATAGATGGATGGATGGATAAAGCTTGGACCTCAGTCAGTAAAGAATCCATATGTCTGGGTTTAGGAAGGTAGGATGTTTGATGGATGATGGATGGATGGATGTTTGATGGATGGATGTTTGATGGATGGATGAATGCATGGATGGATGGATAAAGCGTGGACCTCAGTCAGTAAAGAATCCATATGTCTGGGTTCAGGAAGGCAGGATGTTTGATGATGGATGGATGATGTTTGATGGATGGATGGATGGATGGATGTGTGGATGTTTGATGGATGGATGGATGTATGGATGGATAAAGCGTGGACCTCAGTCAGTAAATAATCCATCTGTCTGGGTTCAGTAAGGCAGGATGTTTGATGGATGGATGGATGTTTGATGGATGGATATATGTTTGATGGATGGATGGATGTTTGATGGATGGATGGATGGATGTTTGATGGATGGATGGATGTTTGATAGATGGATGGATGGATAAAGCTTGGACCTCAGTCAGTAAAGAATCCATATGTCTGGGTTTAGGAAGGTAGGATGTTTGATGGATGATGGATGGATAAAGCTTGGACCTCAGTCAGTAACGAATCCATATGTCTGGGTTTAGGAAGGTAGGATGTTTGATGGATGATGGATGGATGGATGTTTGATGGATGGATGTTTGATGGATGGATGAATGCATGGATGGATGGATAAAGCGTGGACCTCAGTCAGTAAAGAATCCATCTGTCTGTTTTCAGGAAGGCGGGATGTTTGACTCACCAAATACCAAATGACCTCTTGGACTAGCTGAAAACCTGTACATGTAAAAATATGAAAAAGTTAAAAAACAATTCTCAAGTTTATACAATACACTTATACAGTATTCTGTATTATTCAGTATTCAGTATTCCAACAACAGTATTCTTATACCTACATAAAACTGCAGTCAACGTGATGACGTAACGAGGCTGCAACGTGATGACGTGATGACGTAACGACGCAGTTCGTCCGTCTGCTCACTGCTCAGAGGTAAAAAAAAAAAAAAAAGAGCAAATTTAGCACAAAAATCACGGTGAAAACATTAAAACCTCTCTTTATGTTACAATACAGCGTTCACAGCTTGTCACGCTGCAGTGGTCAAGTTAAATGTTAACGCTTCTTCTTCTTTCGGCTTTTCCCTTTTCAGGGGTCGCCACAGCGAGTCATCCTCCTCCACCTCACTCTGTCCTCTGCATCCTCTGTCCTCACTCCAACTACCTCCATGTCCTCTCTAACTGCATCCATATATCTCCTCTTTGTCTTTTTCCTGCAGCTGCATTTCTAACATCCTTCTACCAATATACCCACTGTCCCTCCTCTGGACATGTCCAAACCACTGTCCCTCCTCTGGACATGTCCAAACCACTGTCCCTCCTCTGGACATGTCCAAACCACTGTCCCTCCTCTGGACATGTCCAAACCACTGTCCCTCCTCTGGACATGTCCAAACCACTGTCCCTCCTCTGGACATGTCCAAACCACTGTCCCTCCTCTGGACATGTCCAAACCACTGTCCCTCCTCTGGACATGTCCAAACCACTGTCCCTCCTCTGGACATGTCTAAACCACTGTCCCTCCTCTGGACATGTCTAAACCACTGTCCCTCCTCTGGACATGTCCAAACCACTGTCCCTCCTAAACCACTGTCCCTCCTCTGGACATGTCTAAACCACTGTCCCTCCTCTGGACATGTCCAAACCACTGTCCCTCCTAAACCACTGTCCCTCCTCTGGACATGTCTAAACCACTGTCCCTCCTCTGGACATGTCCAAACCACTGTCCCTCCTCTGGACATGTCCAAACCACTGTCCCTCCTAAACCACTGTCCCTCCTCTGGACATGTCTAAACCACTGTCCCTCCTCTGGACATGTCCAAACCACTGTCCCTCCTCTGGACATGTCCAAACCACTGTCCCTCCTCTGGACATGTCCAAACCACTGTCCCTCCTCTGGACATGTCCAAACCACTGTCCCTCCTCTGGACATGTCCAAACCACTGTCCCTCCTCTGGACATGTCCAAACCACTGTCCCTCCTCTGGACATGTCCAAACCACTGTCCCTCCTCTGGACATGTCCAAACCACTGTCCCTCCTCTGGACATGTCCAAACCACTGTCCCTCCTCTGGACATGTCCAAACCACTGTCCCTCCTCTGGACATGTCCAAACCACTGTCCCTCCTCTGGACATGTCCAAACCACTGTCCCTCCTCTGGACATGTCTAAACCACTGTCCCTCCTCTGGACATGTCCAAACCACTGTCCCTCCTCTGGACATGTCCAAACCACTGTCCCTCCTAAACCACTGTCCCTCCTCTGGACATGTCTAAACCACTGTCCCTCCTCTGGACATGTCCAAACCACTGTCCCTCCTAAACCACTGTCCCCCCTCTGGACATGTCCAAACCACTGTCCCTCCTCTGGACATGTCCAAACCACTTATTTTACTAAATAACCACTCAAAACACCCACAAGTGATGCATAGATATTGTTCACCCGCTTCGGATGTTATCAGTCCATTCTATGGGCGCTATCATCTGTTATCATCCTCATTCAATGCGGTCAAAAGGCCCATCTTCTACCTCTTACGAGGTTTAAAGGTACGTTATCACCCTTACAATGAATGACAACATGCTCCGTCTTTAGCTACGTGGTTAGGTTTCGATTACGTTCTTTTAAACATGTTAAGAGGTACGTTGGACATTTTCTCCGATAGACTATGGGGATGATAATAATAATAATAATAATAATGAATTCAATTTATAACGCACTTTTCATTAACGAAAATCTCAAAGTGCTAACTGTGATAACAGTTGATAGCGCCCATTGTATGGACTGACAACATCCGAATCCGCTCTATTGTTGCTAGTTTATAAAAATGTTGATCAAGTTTGCTACAACGTGTCACGCTGTGGCGACGTCGTCACGCTACGTGAGTTTACATTTTTCTTCGTCTCATCTTCGTCACGTTCGACTCTAAATAACCGCTCAAACCACTCAAAACTCATGCACAGATAGTTGCTAATTTATATAAATGTTGATAAAGTTTGCTACAACATTCACACAGCGTGTCACGTTACACACGCTAACATTTACTTCAATGTCCTCAAAGCAAAAAAAATAAAAAATAAATTTAAATGAATTCTTACCTCTGTGCAGTCAATACCTCCGTCCACGTGCTGCAAAATCCACGGTTTAAACTTTTAAACTTTTAAAATCTCCGCTCACCTCAGGCCGTCATACTGCAGAAAGGAAGCCATTACGTCTCTACACGTGTCAGCTAGAGGGGTTTAACTTTTAAAACCTCGGCTGAGGCCCCGCCCACAACAGGGAGCAGAGGAGGGGCGTTGCAGTTTGGCGCGCTGTGTGTCAGTGAGCCACACACACGGCTTCAATAAATGCAACCGATACACAAAAAGACACACACCACACACATATTCCTGGGGAGGTGCTTCGCCAGACAATTTTATAAATGTAAATAACTTTTTATTAAAACAATTTTAAGTGTTAAAGCACACTCCAACTCATCCAGGCAGCCATTTAGACACAAGTTACTCTGATATTGATGAGAAAAAACAATGTTTACATATTAATATATTTGGATACAATCCATGTTTTATCCGGACATTGGCAAAGGCTGGCTAATACCAAATGTCCCGATAATGTCGGTACGTAGTCTGGCGCATAGGCGGGCCAATACGCTTGCACCAACGCACACACACACACACACACACACACACACACACACACACACACACACACACACACACACACACACACACACACACACACACACGCATCCAACCACGACTCCTTTTGATGTGGAGGAGCAGCGACTCTGAGCACTCTTCTGCGCATAAGTTCTTACCTTATCTCTAAGGGCTGAGCTTGGCCCCCCTTCTGAGGAACCTTGTTTCAGTTGCTTGTTCTGATATCTCGTTCTTTTAGTCACTATCTATATATTGTGACCATTTGTGAGAGTTAGAACATATGGACCAGTTCTCCTTGTTCAGCATGACATATTGGAGCAATGCCTTCACTACTGCAGACAAAATCTGTTGATCCAACGCTTGCACCATTGTTTAGTGGTTTCCGAAACGTCAGAGGCAGCTCATAGACAGATTGGTCTTTGTGTCCATTTTGCAGAACTGTTTTGTGAAATTATCTAAACACTCCCAACCTGTAGACATCATTTGACCTTTTTGCAAAGGACAACCATGGCCAGATAAGTCCACTTTAACCGTACCAACAAAATATGAAAAATGCTTTTCTTTCATCCCATGAGATTACTGCACTTTTTTTGTTTGTTTGTTTGTTTGTTTGTTTGACTCTGTTTCTCATTTAGAGTTTGTTCCAAGCTTAGCTGCAAGACTCACCAAAATGTTTGCTGTTCATTTCTCCCCCTCTTGTGCAAGTCTCCTCCCAGCTCTGGTACGTCTTTTGTTCCATTCCCTTGACGGCTTGTTCACTCACTTTCACTTTGACGTTCATTTGTAGCAACTTCAAAACATGCTGGCGCAGAATATACGGACAGATGTTAGCAATGAAATATTTATCCCATAAATTGTAACCTGGATTCCTCTCTTGCCTCGTGAGCTTTGCCAACCTGTCTATTATTAATAGGAAATGGGCTTTTCCTTTTATTTTTCGTCAGCTCTTTGTTGATTTGTAAAATAGCTGTACAGGAACTTTTTTTAATCTTTTTTTATCATTATTTATATCTGTGAAAGGGTAACAGACATTGAGTGATGAGGGCTAGAAACAGCCAGCTCAGGTCTGTTTTCAGCCGATGAATCTCCATCTGAAATCCATCTTTATCTGCCCTTAGATGGTGATGACTGGCCATTTAAAGATACTCCGGCTGTCTGTGGAGACGGAGCCAGAAGCGTTTGAGCCTGAGCTGTGATCCAGGTTCCGCCCACTGCTTTGACACATAAATAAAGGAGAATAATAATGTTCAGCGGCTGCTTGAACAGCATGCTAATACGGCTGAAAGTACTCCTTACCAATGCACCGTATCAAAAGGTGGAATATATAATCATTTGAGGCATCTTAGATAGCTGTAATCCTACACAGCTGGAATGTCTGCCTTATTTTATCTGCAGCTAAATAAAACCATTACACTCCAATGTCCACATTTTAAGTAAATTCAGCTAAATCAATCTGGGTTTAACTGTGAAGTCTTCAAAGTCTATCATGTGTGCACATAAATGCAACATGTGCTTTCTGGTTGTTTTAGAGCTCCCTTCAGACCTGTCTCCAGTAAGCAGTGAGTACAAAAAAAATATATATATATACTACAACAAAGGGATCTGTGGGAAATTCAGAGGCACGGATTAATTGGCATGCAAGCAGAGTAAGTGTCCACAGTCTGCCGATCACAGGCTAAGCCAAGCATGACAAGCACAGACTATCTTCTACTTTTCATTAGACAGCGGACGGGGGCCAGCCCCAAGCTTTATGCTAAATGGGGTTGATATGGGTGTCTCAGTCTCCCAAAGACCTTTACACTCTCAAAACAAAACAACAGGATATGTTCTGACAAAAGCAAACAATGATGGAGTTGGAGGAAGGCAGTGCTTGTATGAAATCTGTCATGCAAACTGAACAAAATGAAAGCTGGCTGAGCAGGAAGTGCTACATCAGAACAACTTGATGCTGAGAATCAATGAATAAGAGCCTCTGTTCTGGAAGCATGCCTGTTCAATTTTCAAAAAGTACATTTCATTTGTTGGGATCCATTAACTGGGGTGTGCTGGCAGAATTTAGATTTGTGTTTGCAACACTGGCAAACTAATTAAGATATAAACCAGGCTGTTGTTTCTGTGGCGTGATCCGTTCATGACTCGAAAACAAACAACGGATAAACAGGCTTAGAATACTTAAGAATGCTAATAGATTACAGTACTTGCATGTTTGTGCTTGTGTGTATGTGTGTTGGGGTGGGCGTTCTGTAAGTGTAAATACACAGGTACAAGGTAGTTTATGAAAATAACAAAAATGCCTGTGTTTGTGTATGAATACATAATGTTCTTCTTCTTTTAGAAACCCATCTCAAAGTGTATCATGGTCACAGACTTTGAACCTTAGTGGTTGCTTCTGTTGCCTCACAGCAAGAAGGTCCGGAGTTCAATCGCCTGTTTGGACCTGGGGTTTTTCACTGTGGAGTTTGTGTGTTCTCTGTGTACATGTACTCGGGTTTCCTCCCACAGCCAAAAACCATGCAGGTTAGGCTGCCTTCAGAACCAGACCTCTCTATGATTTCAATGAAATTGAGACAAATGGTACTCCAAGGTGCTCCATTGCAGAGAAATTGAAATAGTGAATGTTTGTAGTATTCTGGACTGGAATTGAGCAGGGAATGCAAGTAAAACTTAATGGTTTTGGTGCAAGATATTCAAGTGGGTAGGTATTACACTGTGTAGAACAGAGGTAGTTTTTATTTATTTATACATTTGTTGTTGCTTGTCCGAGGCAACACAGAGTGATCGATCCTGTCAAGTGGAGGGAGCAATTTAAGCCAACGCCAGGTGCAATGGTGGAGCCAAGGGGTGGCCAAAGTTGGTCTTGGCTGCCAATGTAATCTTGGGTCACTCCAACAGTCACCCCAATCATTTGAGGAAACTATACATTCAAGCAATATAAGAAGTAGAAATCATTTATGTGTAACAATAATAGAATAAAATACAAGACTTAGAATGTGCAGCTACAGTGTGCACTCTCAGGACATGATTACCTGCAGTGTTCCCTCAGTGAGGACTGAACTTGGCAAAAGGGCCTTCTCCTACTCCGCTCCTGTTTCATGGAATATCTTACAGAAAGCTCTGAGGCTCTCGAGCTTGACCTCTCTAAGTGGCTTTAAGAATCTGTTGGACTCCTGGCAAGAACCAATGCAGACATGTTTGTGTTTTTAGTTTTCTACATTTGCCTTATAATCTGTCTGTTTTGCTACTTTGACATATTTTTTTTACTTGTTAAAAAATGTCTATGCCTCTCTTATGATTGTCAATTGTTGTTGCTGTTGTCTTCATTCTTTGTGAAAGCAGGTCTCTCTTGTAAATGAGTCATTGAGGCTCAATGGGAGCTCTTGAGCACAGACAAGTAGCCCTCTTCCCTTCCATGGCAGGTCCATGTCCATTTTAGTCTGAATAAACTCTCCTTTGCCATCAAAGTGGAAAGAACAAAAGTATCCCATCATGGTGAAGTGGAGTTGAGTGAAAATTACTGACCTAAATACTACTTTTACTGATGACCTGCTTCATTTAAATTAATTTTCCAAAGAGACTCCACCAGGCTACGTGTGTACAGGACCTCAGTTGGAAACATAGGTGTCACAACAATTATATGTGAAGGGGCCCCCCTCACATGTAAAAAATACTCATTTGGACACCCCACCATCACCACCACATTTACCATGAACATGGGTGACAGTGCTGTGTCTCTTTTGTCATGAACAAATCCATTCCACTTGATTAACAGTAGAAATAGAAACATCTGGATCAAAACACATGAACGGTTTCAGGCTAAAATAATAAAAGAACTGAAGGATCTGGAAAAACATAGATGAGCTCAGGTGATGACAAATTATAAATCATTGAAACAACTTACACACAAAATTGACATAATATACAGTCAAATGAATAAATACATTAAAATATGACAACATACGAAGACTCAGAACCTAAAATATATAATGTTGAAGATGTGATTGATACAATCTTTTTCCTGTAATAAAATTTAGTGAATATCATAATGAAAAGCAGTTTAATGACATCAATATGACAAATATAAATGCAAATATATCCAAGATAACAGATTACTTAAAACAATTAAACAGAACTTTTACTCTAATACCACTGTCAGAGACATGGCTCAATTATGAAAACACAAATGTTCACATCAAAGGGTATGAATTATATAATATGAACAGAAATAATAACATGGGCGGTGGAGTCTATTTGACTCTACCGAATGAAATAAAATGTATGAATGAAATGTAAATTTTAATGAAATAAAATGTAAATTAATTAGTGAAATGTCAATAATTGTTGATAATATTATGGAAATGATAACAACAGAAGTAATAAACAAGAATGATAAAAACATAATAATTCATTCATTCATTCATTCAACCTTTATTTAGTCAGGTAAATCTTTTGAACCTCATGGGCTCATTTACGAAAGCGACCTGCTAAAACTAAAGAACAATGAACAGCAGTGGTAGAATTTCCTTAAACAATAAACAATAAACAAACAAACAATAAACAATAGAAAACAAAAGAGAGAAAAAAAACAAAAGAAAGTTTTTTTTTTTTTTTAAACAAAGTATCAAAAAACTAGCAAAACATTATAAGGTAGACGTATAAAATCAAAGACAGGAACAAATCTGCATTGGTTTTTGCCAGGATTCCAACAGATTCTGAAAACCATTTAGAGAAGTCAAGGTCGAGAGCTTCAGATCTTTTTGTAAGATATTCCATGAAGCAGGAGCGGAGTAGGAGAAGGCCCTTTTTCCAAGTTCAGTCCTCACTGACGGAACACTGCAGGTAATCATGTCCTGAGAGCGCACACTGTAGCTGCACTCACGTAAAGACATGTAGGAGGAGATGTATGAGGGCAGCAGACCAAGAAGTGATTTAAAGATGAAAATGTACCAGTGGAAGAGTCTGCGTGAGGTTAATGATGTCCAGTTAACCAGTGAATACAGGGTGCAGTGGTGGGTACGATAATCACAACCAGTTATGAATCTTAGTGCACCATGATAGACAACATCCAACATCCGCAGGGTGCTTGTAGGAGCATTCATGTAGAGAATGTCACCGTAATCAATGGAGGGAAGGAAAGTCACAGACACAAGGCGTTTCCTGACATTCAGTGATAGACATGATCTGTTTCTGAAAAAGAAACCCAGTTTAACTTTCAGTTTCTTCACTAGGTTTTCCACGTGGAGTTTAAAAGATAAGTTGTGTATATAGATCACCAGGATCAAATATAGAAATATTCACTGATAAAATCTTGGAGCTATTGGAAAAGTGTTTTAATTAAAAAGTTTGTTTGTGTGGAGACTTTAACATTGATATGGGAAACAAAACAGATTCAAATAACATAAGTACATTTGTAAATTCAATGCATAGTTTGAATCTGTATTCGTTGATAACAAAGTCAAAAATAATTACAACTCATAGTGCCAAGATAATTGATAATATTTTCACAAATATAACAAATGAGGATGTGATAGGTGGTATTTTAACGACCGACTTAAGTGATCATTTATCAGTTTTCACAATCCATAAAATGATCAAAGCATCACAAAAGCAGTAACAACTAAGAAAAAATAAACATAAAAAAAGCTTTAGATAAATTAAAAGAGAATCTAGATAAACAAAACTGGAATGAAGTGTATGTTGATGATGTGAACAGATCATATGATAAGTTTATGAATATCTTAGAAGCTCTGTATGAAAAGAATTGTGTGCAAAAAAAAGTATACAAAGAGAAATATTGTTGACCACCCATGGATGACAAAAGGGTTGAGAAATGCTTGTAAAAAAAGAATTACAGTATTTGTATTCATGCTTCTTGAAATTGCTAACACAAAACGCTGAAAAAAATATAAGAAGTATAAAAATAAATTAGTAGGGATTATAAGGAAACATTAGAAGGAATATTATAGCAAATTATTAAAGCTGGGAAGCTGAAGGGCCCCGCTGCCCTCCCCCCCTCCCCCCCCAGAGGTCTCTGTGTGTGCGTTCTCAGAAGGAGCCGAGCTGTGAGACCTGCGAACTGTTCTTATCTGGAGCTGTTACTCACAGACTTTTACCTCCCGCCTGTCGTCATAAATGCATCTTGTCCTGTCTAAATGTGCTAAGCTGGTAGAGTTTTTTTGGACTTTATCATGGAGTGTCTATTGGCAAATTGTGATAGATTCTTTTTTTGAATACCACGTTCCTACCTGTTTGTGTCTATTCCCTTTTCCATATCTGTTGATTGTGGTGGCGCGGTTTTATACTGCTGCGACTTCGTGCGCTGTCCCTATCCTAAGACGGATGTGCGTAATCAATTACTTTGTCTTTGTGCCCCGGTGCAATGTCAAGGTCAATAAAGATATATTCTATTCTATTCTATTCTAAATAAAAGTTATGCCGGGTTCCCACCGAACGTGTCTTGAGCATCAAAAACGCTCCTACCGCACTGTGTTGGCTGCTTGTCAACAGATGTCTGTTCACATCGAACGCGTCTGCAGACGCGCAGTGGGAGGAGTGTCTGGCTCCTTTTCCGGTCGGGTTTGTTTTGTTTATTGTACACCGGGCAGATGAAATCAGCTGTTCGTGAGCCCCGTTACTACTTGAGTGGGTTTTCTACGAGCCAAACTGCAGCTCCGAAAGTCTTTGTTGAGATTAAAACTTTTTATTATGTTTGGGGTGATCGTGCGCTCGAGCGGACAGCGGCAACTGTAAAAATGCCAAGTTTCTTACCGGATGCTGGTTTCTTCATGGAGGCTTGATGGGTAAGTTTGAAAAGTTAAAAAAAAGTCCCGTCGTCGTTGCGTCATCACATAGCAGAGTCTCTCCCGATTGGTTGCTGCGACGCGGCGAGCAGCCGAAGTAGGTCAAAGTTCATTTAGTTGAACTCCGGCAGTCGTTGCTCGGACGTGCCGCAGGCGCGGCAAAGACCTGCCGCGCCGTGCTGCTCGGACTGCTCAAGACGCGCCGCGTCACGCTTCGCCGCGTCACGCTTCGCCGCCCCTCAATGCTTGGACACATAGACATTGCATGTGAACCGGCTGCTTCGGCTGCTCGAAACGCGTTCGGTGGGAACCCGGCATAATGGTGATATGAAAGCAACATGGCGAGTAATGAATAGTGTTCTGAAGAATCATAAAGTAAAAACTAGTATTTCACAGTATCTTGTAAAGGACAACAATGAAATTCATGATGAGAATGAAATTGTAAGAGGATTTAATCAATATTTTGTGAATGTTGGATCAAGCCTTGCAGCTAAAATACCAAAAGTAGATAATAGTGTGAGCCATTCAATTATAAGTTGTGCAAACAGAATTTTTCTAAATGGAACTGACAAAGAAGAAATAATGAATGTAGTAAAAAATCTTACAGACAAGAGATCAAAGGACTGGGTGGACATGGATATGATGTTTGTAAAGGACATAATGAGTCATGTTATTGAGCCATTTACATATATATGTAATTTATCATTTTCAACAGGAAAATTCCCAGATAATATGAAAGTAGCTAAGGTAGTTCCTCTTTTTAAAAATTGTGATAAATGTATGTTCAATAATTACTGTATAGACCAATATCCTTGTTACCACAGTTCTCAAAAATTCTAGAAAAACTATTTGTGAACAGACTAGATCAATTTTTAGATAAACAAAATATTCTAAGCAACAGTCAGTATGGGTTTAGAGCAAAAAACTCTACATCAATGGCTCTCATGGAATTAATGGAACAAATAACTACTGCTGTCGATCAAAAACAATATTGTGTCAGTATTTTTCTTTATTTTTGTTAATACTAATGATCACACTATTCTCCATGAAAATTTTAACAAATATGGTATTAGAGCACCAGCATTAACATGGGTATCTAGCTATTTAAAAGATAGGAAACAGTTTGTACAGATAAATGGTGTAAGATCTGACCTCTGTAATATCACATGTGAATTCCTCAAGGCTCTGTACTTGGACCAAAGCTATTTATTTTA
>JBBPBX010013227.1:0-37353 GCA_038048925.1 Garcialebias charrua | reverse complement strand
TAATTAAAAAAGGGCAGCAATTTTCTTTTTTGGGATAGATGTTTGATATTGCACACAACCACTTTCGCCAATGTAATCCATGTCAGCATTTTAGATGAGTTTTTCATTTTTATTATTCTTTTTTTTTTTACCTTGTGCAGGCCTTTTAAAAGAGTAAAGGAAAGAAAACAGCAATTAAATATTTTGGTTAAAAAAAAAAAAGAAAACAAACAAAAAACAAAATCACAGGAACTTTTGACCATAGATTCACTGTGGGAATTCTCGTCCTTAGTCACTTCCTTTAATGAGAGGGCTCATAAAAACAGTTTCTCATCTTACTGCCTTAAATAACATGCATTACTTACATCAACAAAAGGCTGGTGAAAAAAATGCATGAGCTAAAATGTGGTCAAAGCTTCCTGCTTCATACAATCTGAACCCCATGCATGCATGTTTAATCACACAAAGCACACGGCTTGTGAGCAAACCCTAGCATGACCTTCTCATAATTAAAATGCAATGTAACCTTTTGCTAAAGCAGTTATCAGACATGATGTGGTGTAGATAGTCCCCCCATCTCTTTCCTTGGATTTGTTATATCAAATTAACCTAAGAATTGGTGTTCTTAGCCACCTTGGAGCATTTAGTTCAAAATTATTCTATGCGATCACTCATTTTTTGTATCTCCAGAATATTTCCGGTTTTACTTTGTTTATTTTGGTTTGGTCCACCCTGTTGGACCTGAATTAGCAGGCCTAGGCGGTGGCTCACTGCTAACTGCTGCTAACGGTTCTCCCATTGGAACTTTTGGCACTAGACGGGCAACAGTTTCTTTCCATGGTCGTGAGTTTGAATGGGATATTGTTGTTGCCTCAGTGACTGTTCCTATTATTATTAGCAGATTTTTTATGTGCTCATGGACTGTTAGTAGATGTTGCTAACCGCAGACTTATTGACGCTGTAACTTTTGCAACTTTCCCATGTGTGTCTGGGGGGTTGGGCCGCTAACTCCTGCTAATGTTTTAGTTTCAGGAGATGTTTTTCAAGGTTTGTTGGCAGAATTCCCCTCTTTAACTACACCTGCTTTTTCCTCTTCAGAAACTAAACACGGGGTCGAGCATTTCATCCCTACTACGAGACCGCCCGCTTTTGCATGTGCACGCCGCCTCGACGCTGTTAAACTGGCCATCGCTAAAGAGGAGTTTGGTACCATGGAGAGGCTGGGTATTGTTAGACGCTCTAACAGCCCGTGGGCCTCCCCCTTCACATGGTACCAAAAGCAGACGGGTCGTGGCGTAGTGCATTAACAGAATAACCGAGTTTTCGACAGGTCGAGTGCTTTGACTTCTATCGAGGCTTTTTTGTCCAACTCGGGTACCCGTAGTGACGTCATCACGTGATAAAAACAGAGCGCGCGGTAGCTTTTAGCTTTTAGTAGACGCTACAAAATGGATTCCTTTGTGCGCACGGATCTATGAAGCTGGTCCAGTCTTGTCAAAAAGGTAAAACAGTTTATAATTTTATAAATTGCGCCACTCATTGAAACATCCTGTTGACGTTCTTTGCTTCAACACCGTAGTAGATTGTTGTGACAGCAGAGGGCAGTGTTTTATTGCAGGTCCCATATATAACACGGTTGAAACGGCTTCATCTCTCTCGTTTCACAAACAAAAAAACAAATATTCATCTCTCTAGAGCTATTAAAAATCTATAAACACAATCTCTAAAAGTAAACCTAAATTGCACAGCTGCAGGCGGTGGTACGGTGTGGCTGTGGCCCAATTTGTTTTTTAAGTTTCGGTTTTCATCGCCTTATACTTTCACTTTTAATATTATTAATATAACTAATAGTTTTGTTTTTCCTGTGACTTATGTGCAGTATGATAAATGATAGGAGCATAATAAATGCTCCCAATGCTTTGTTGGTCTTTTTTTTCTTTTTGTAAAGACGTTTTTAGGCATTTATATTTATTTATTTATTTTGCATCGTAAGACACTGTGACGTCATCGGCTACTCGAGCGTCGTTCGAGTTTTTTTATGTTAATGTCGAGGTTAAAAATTATGTACTCGTTCAACCCCTATCGTGGCGCCCATGTGGCGATTTTTGCCGTTTAAATAACGTAGCACTCCCAGAACTGCTAGTGGAATTGAGAGTTTAACCATGCTGTGCACTTATTAACAAAAGGGCCTCATTTCCCACAATACGTACATAATTTTAAGAGTAGATCTGTTTATTTTCCTCTGGCTACAAATTTGCACTACTAACTTGCATGGGTTAATCCTCCAATGTAAACTTGGGGATCCAATGAGAAAATCTGGGAACAACATTTGGGGATGGACCAGATCTGCTCACAAGTGTAGTCTGAGATTTGTAGTTCAGATCATTAGCAACATCTCAGAGTGTTATCTAGGGAGAGGGCAAAATTAATAAGCTCATCCAAAGTGTCAGGTTCTCTGGTAGATAGCTTGTCAGAAGTGGAATTTAGGAATGCACACAAGCACCTCGCCATTCTAGCCTGAATCAACAGCAGTGATTACAAAAATCTACAGCATGTTATGAGACTAATCGATTAGCCACTCAAAGTCTTTGAAGTTTTCAAACTGCCTCCTCATGGAGAGAGAGAGAGAGAGAGAGAGAGAGAGAGAGAGAGAGAGAGAGAGAGAGAGAGAGAGAGAGAGAGAGAGAGAGAGAGAGAGAGAGAGAGAACCCTGTGAAACTCATCCAGGAAGTCATATATAGTAAGCTGATCAATGGGATGTGCAGAGAGTTGGGACTCAAGCCCATCTCAACACTCTGTCTTTAAGATTTTGAAAGATGTTTATGTTTATGTTTATTAAATTTGTTCATTTTTTTTACAAAAGAAACAATACAAGACAATCTCATAAATGATTGTGTACAAAATATAAAAAAATGAAAGGTAGCAGAAAGAAGAATAAATCTTATTATATCTGCCCCTTACTTCCAACAATCAGATTAAACAACAATAATCAACCATGTAAACAATAATAATCTTCAACCAACTTTTTTCCAACAATCAGATTAAACAATAATAATCTTCAACCAACAGTACAAAATGACTAACTCTTTCTAATTTTCTAACTAATACAATACACATTACGCTATTTCATATATATTTTTTAACACATTTGTTTTGATCATTTTTTTAAATGTAAACATTGACTTGGCATTTTTAACTACATTCTCCAAGCCATTCCATAATCTAATTCCCTGGATTGAGGTAGAACGTCCCTTCAAACTAGTTCTGAATTGTGGTTTTACAAACATCTCTGTCCCCTTAAGATTATAACAACTTTGTCTTTTAACAAAATGCATTTGGATATTTAAAGGCAATGCATTATTTTGAGCCCTATACATAACTGATAAAATATTATAGTCTACCAAATCATGGAACTTCAATAACTTTAGTTGATAAAATAATGTATTTGATGGATGACGGTAATGTTTTCTAGTGATAATTCTTACAGCTCTTTTCTGTAATACAAAAATAGGCTTTGTGATTGTTTTACACGCATTCCCCCAAACATCAATACAATAGATTAAGTGTGGAACAATGATTGTGTTATACAACAAATACAGAGCTTTATCATTCAATAGGTCTCTGACTTTGTACAGTACTGCAATCGATTTAGCTATTTTTATTCTTACAGAATTTATGTGTTGTTTCCATGTCAGTTTGTCATCAATGATAACACCCAAAAACTTCACCTCACTCACTCTACAAATCTCAACATCCTCAATTTTGAGTGGAACATCAACAGTTTTCTTTTTATTACCGAATATCATGTAATTAGTTTTTTCTAGATTTAATGATAATTTATTTATTTTAAACCAAGTTTGTATCTTGACAAATTCCGTCTTTATCAATTTCAACATTTGTTCTATATCTTCACCTAAACAGAAAAAAGTGGTATCATCAGCAAAAAGTACACATTTAAGGAGTCCTGACACATTTACCTGACACATTTACTTTTAGAGCGTTAAATGGACAGGCCCCCCAGTACATCACAGAAATGCTGATCCCTTATTCTCCAGCCCGCACCCTCCGTTCTTCAGCATTGAACCTTCTAAAAGTCCCTAAAACCCGGTTTAAAACCCGGGGTGACCTTTCCTTTCAGGCCGTAGCCCCCCGGCTGTGGAATGCCCTGCCCCTGTCTCTTCGTGTGACCGCCTCTATCCACAGTATTCCTACGCCCCATGACGCTTTGCGCGAAATGTGCACACGACTTCCGGTTGACCGGAAACACCGTTTGTTTACATGCGAGTAATACAGTTGAAGACAGTCCAAACTTTGTTGTTTTAGTTCATTAAAAATGTGGGAACACCACTCGTTTTGTTAAAAGAGGAGGGACAAATAAAAAGAAATTACAGATGTTACCTGATCGCGCAGACATAATTTAAAACTACATAAATAGCGAACGCGTTTGCTCCGGCCTCTCGGCTAAGGTTTGTTAGCAGCTATCTCGGCTAAAAATACCGGTCGCGTCTGAGATCTATCGTTTTAAGACAGTAAATCTTCCAAAACTCTCATTAATAAACCCTCCCCGAATAAAAAGATGTTACCTGATCGCGCAGACATAATTTAAAAATACATAAATAGCGAACGCGTTTGCTCCGGCCTCTCGGCTAAGGTTTATTAGCAGCTATCTCGGCTAAAAATACCGGTCGCGCCTGACATATATCATTTTAAGACAGTAAATCATCCAAAACTCTCATTAATAAACCCTCCCTGAATAAAAAGAAATTACAGATGTTACCTGATCGCGCAGACACAGCCATAGAGAAGGATGCAGGAACACTCTTTCTTTGTTTTGGGTCCGTGTTGAAAACACTGTTGTTTTAGCCAAAGATTTAGCTTGGTCCGGTTGTTGGTGCAGCCGCGAACAGCACAGCAGGTACCTGAACCCCGGTAGGACATTTCAGTAAACGTTCCGTTTAAACAAAAGCTGTGTTTGCTCCGATAAAATGAATGAAAATAACTTTCAAAAACACCCGCGATCCATACTCCGCCTATGGAATACAGGCACTTCCGGTGTCGGACAGGAAGTACAATGCACATTCGCTTCTACAGTGACACCCTCAGGAATACTGTGGATTGATTCCTTTAAAACGCAGCTCAAGACACTTTTATTCAGACAAGCTTTTAGATAAATGTTTTTATTTAGTGTTTTTATCAATTGTTCTTGTTTTTATTAGCTGTTCAAAACTTTTTTTGACGTGTTTATGATCTTTTTCTTCATTGGGACTGCTTTTGTGATGCTTTGATCATTTTTATAGATTGTGAAAACTGGTAAATGATCACTTAAGTCGGTCGTTAAGATACCACCTGTCACGTCCCCATTTGTTATATTTGTGAAAATATTATCAATTATTGTGGCACTATGAGTTGTAATTCTTGTTGGCTTTGATATCAATGGATACATATTTAAACTGTACATTGAGTTTATAAATGTGCTTATGTTATTTGAATCTGTTTTATTTCCCATATCAATGTTAAAGTCTCCACACAAAAAAACATTTTTATTAAAACTCTTCTCCATTAGCTCCAAGATTTTATCCGTGAATATTTCTATATTTGCTTCTGGTGATTTATATACACAACTTATTATTATGTTTTTATCGTTTTTGTTTATTATTTCTATTGTTATCTTTTCCATAATATTATCAACTATTATTGACATTTCACTATTTAATTTACATTTTATTTCATTATTGACAAATAGAGCGACTCCACCTCTTTTATTTTTTCTGTTCATATGATATAGTTCGTACCCCTCGATGTGAATATTACTTGTGTTGTTGTCATTGAGCCATGTCTCTGACAGCGCAATTATTGTAAAAGTTCTATTTAACTGTTTTAAGTAATCTGTTATTTTGGATATGTTTGCATTTATACTTCTGCTATTAAAGTGAATAATAGAGAGAACTCCATTTGATATATTGATGTCATTAAACTGCTCTTCATTATAATATTATATATATTACAATATATTAGGCAGCACAGTGGCACAACTGGTAGAGCTGCTGCCTCTCAGCGAGAAGGTTGCCGGTTCAAATCCCGGTCCGGGGCCTTTCTGGGTGGAGTTTGCATGTTCTCCCCGTGCATGCGTGGGTTTCCTCCGGGTACTCCGGTTTCCTCCCACAGACCAAAAAACATGCTTGTTAGGCTGATTGGTGACTCTAAATTGACCCTAGGTGTGAGTGTGAGAGTGGATGGTTGTTTGGTGTGAGTGAGACAGGTCCCTCTTGTAAATGAGTCCCCGTGACTCAACGAGGCTAGCCTGTATAAATAAAGGTTGAATGAATGAATGAAAAATATTCGCTATCTTTTATTACAGGAAAAAAATTTGCATCAATCACATTTTCAACATTATATATTTTAGGTTCTGAGTCTTCGTATGTTGTCATGTTCTAATGTATTTCACTGTATATTTTATCCATTTTGAGTGTGAGTTGTTTCATTTTCATCTCTTGTGTTCATCCAGATCCGTCAGCTCTTTTATCATTTTAGACTGAGACCCTTCCTTTGCTTTGATAAAGATGTATCCATTTCTTGTCCATGTTGATGCTATTTTTTTTAACCACCTTGCTTCCTTTGCAATTTTTCCGTTTTTTTTGTTAGATGTTCATTTATGTAAACGTCTGATCCCTTCAGATTTCTTTTATTCTGCATGACATGGTTTTTTGTATTCCTGCTAATGAACTTCACGACTACTGACGGTTTGAATCTTGATGAATTACTGGGCAGGGTGTGACAGTATGAAATGTCCCCATAGTTTATGTCAATGTTCCTTTCCTGTAAGAAAGTAACTACATGTTCCTCCAGAGTCTCTTGTTCTCCCTGAGATTCATACTCTTCCTGAGATTCATACTCATTTGGGTCACCATTATTGGGAGCTCTTTTATGTGTCCGACACTTACTAACATCAAGTCCTGTGATCACCACGTTGTCTTGCTTTGTGTATTGTTCAAAATCCTCTATTTTTCGTTCTAGTTCAGCAATTTTATTGTCTTTGCTAATTAACAGTTATTTCAGTTCTCTTATTTCTTTAACCAGACCGGCCTGGGAATCCTTTTTTTTTTTGGTAAATTTTCTATTTGACCACTCATAAAGTTGAGTGATTCTTTAAAGTCTTGCATTTCTGCTGAGTTGTTTCTCTCCGGGTCTGGTGACTTTTGTCCTCTATTTCTTATATTTACAGAGTCTGGTGACTTTTGTCCTTTACCTCTCGTCATACTTACAGAGTTAGTAGTTTAGTGGTAGCAGGTCTCTGGTTTGTTTGCTGAACCGCGTGGCCCTTCCACGAGGCTCACAGGCCTAACGATGGTGGCTGTGGTTCAGCAGTGCAGCACCCAGATCAGTAGTTATTAGAACAAAACTCACGGTTTCAGCAGCCTGCAGCAATCAGCTCTATTATCCGAAGAGGTTTTGCTCACTAGATCCGATGTAGCCCAGTTAGCACAGCACGTAGCTCCAGCAGCCCAGCCCCAGGCGGCGGTCCCCTGGCTCGCCCACGACGCTCGGCCCAGATTGAAGCTCCAGGCGGCTGTCCTCCAGTTTGCTCACTGCGCTTGGTCCAGCTCGAAACTCCAGGCCGCGGTCCTCCGGTTCACCCACGGCGATCGGCCCAGCCCAGCTCCGGTTCTCCCACGGCGCTCGGCTCAGCTCGAAGCTCCAGGTGGCGTTCACGGCTCTTGGCCCACTCGCGACGCTTGGTCCAGCTTGAAGCTCCAGGCCGTGTTCGCGGCGCTTGGCCCACATGTACCACCGCGCGTGCCAGCCCGCTTTTCTTCGTAACAAACCAGCGTATTTTCCGGTTTATTTGTTAACGAAGCTCGCAGCTACGGCACCCGACCACGGTGACCCAGCTCGGCTAGCTTTGATTAGCCCGGTCTGTAGCTACGCTAGGCTAACTCTCGGCAAAACTCACGGACACGTTGGCTTGTAGATTCATAATTCTGAATCGCATGTTCCAGTCCAATCTCCGCAGCACCTCCAGAGCTCCTCTCTGCACATCCAGCGCAAAAAACTGCAAGTACAAGCCCTCCAAATACTCCTTTGGAGGTAGTACCGGCAGGAGCCCTACTAAAAACATCCACTCTGCTCAGCCGCCATCTTGATATCGTGAGAATCAAAACTATTCTGTCGACGTCAATGGAGTTGATGAATAATGATGTGCTTTATGTCGATTTTTACGGTAAAGAAGCCGCTCTGCTCTGTGACCAATGAGCTGACAGCCTTTTACACACGTGATTAAAACTACAGAATCCGGCTCATCTCATTGGTCCTGTCTTGGCAGTTTACGGAAGACACGGCAGCGACAGGATTTGAAGAAGAAGCATGGACGCGAGCGGCAAACATTCAGGGGATTTAAAGGTCCACTGACATGATTTTTTTTACTATTCATAAAATTGCTCAAAATATATATTTTATCATTTGAATATGTTCGTTTTGGCAAACAAAATGATAAATCACTTTAATTTTGCTTTAAAAGTGATTTTGAACTTCAAGCCGTGTTTAATCATGGGAAATCCCATTACACGAACGCACCATCTGTGATGTCACACCGGGCAGAGCTCTGGGCTTGTCACAGTGCGCAGGTATGAGCAGCTCGACATGAAGGAAGTCTGATACAGCATCAGACCTAAATTAGATCCTGTTGTTTCTTGTTCCATCACCCAAACTATTTTCTGCTTCCCAAAATGAAGACAAATAGCTCAAATCTTCACATAGATTGCTAAATTCGTCCAGTTTTAAATTGTCCGCTATTAAAGACACCACAGCCCTCTGCCCAGTGTGACATCACATATGGTGCGTTCGAGTGTAATCGGATTTCCCATGATTAAACACGGCTTGAAGTTCAAAATCACTTTTAAAGCAAAATTAAAGTGATTTATCATTTTGTTTGCAAAAACAAACATATTTAAATGATAAAATATATATATTTTGAGCAATTTTATGAATAGTAAAAAATTCATGTCAGTGGACCTTTAAACAGTGAACATAGATCACCTTCGAGCCTGACTCCAGGAGAAAAAAAAAGAAACGGCTGCAAAAATACAGAGTCGAGTGGGAAAAGGAAGTGGCTGGAACGTGTGAATGATAATACAAGATACAAGAGCTTTTATTAACATTGCACCAGTTCTCACCAATACAATGTGATAATGTATACACAGTCGTCCAGAAGAGGGAGAGAATGTAAAGCTGCTGCATATTCAAACACATGACATGTTCTTCAGCGCGGCCTCTCTCATCCTTCTCGGGATGAAGGTCAAATCAGATATGGAAAAAAGGAAAACACAATAGGTATCATTTGTGATATTCAAAAAAAGAATCTATCAAAGATTGCCTTAAGACACTCTATGATAAAGTCCCAAAAACTCTATCAGCATTAAGCACATCCAGACAAGACATTGTTGCAGTTTGACGACATGCAAGGAGATCAAAGAGTCTGTGAGCAACATTCAGATAGCACAGTTCAGCAGTTGTTCAGCTTGGCGCCTCCGAGCACACCCACAGAGATCTCTGGGGGGGGGGGTCAGCAAGGTCTCTCAGCTTCACTCCAGGAGAATAGTTTCCAGACAGCCTTCTTTTCAAGGTCGTGTGCAGAAACCAGATTAGATAGTTCTTTTGTTTATCTTCAATCCAGGCCACAGTGTTCTTTTTGACTGCAGCCTTCCAAGTCCAGGTGCTGTTCAGGTCCAAAATCGCCGAATCATATGAGGTTCCGAGCTACGAACCCCCATCTGTGCCCTGATTGAGGCCGGGCGGCTGTAAACGAGTTCCAAAGCGCACCGCAGGTCCGCGGTGGTCTACCGCCGCTCCCATCGTGCGGTTCAGTTCGTACAACAGCTGGGATGAGGAGCTCACAGCCCGGATCAGAGAATCTTGCTGATCAGGAAGTTTGGCCAGCGCGCTGATAGCCGCCGAAGTCTTCCTGAGCTTCCAGTAGCAGACAGCTCCGCTGACGCCAAAAAACAGAGCAGCTGCCACCAATATCCCAATAATCCACAAATCTTCCACGTCTTCGACAGACAAGACGGTCAAACACATAGGTTGCCACTGTCCCCACGAGTCCATCATGTATCCGACAGCGTGCGTGTCAGAGGGGCAGACCGCTTCTCCTGGCCCGGTCCGCTTCGTGGAAAAAATCTTATCTATAGAGGAAGCAGCCCAATTTATTAAATCCATCGCAAATTGGTTCGAGTGAGCGCTGAAGAGTCACAGACGAGACAAAAAGCAAGCAGGGAGGAGGAAAACTTAAGGAGGGTAGGAGCAAAAAGATATGTGACTTGCTTTGCCGAGAGCGGAAGTAGGAATGGCTACAAAGCGAACTGTACTGTCTGCAAGCGTACTTTTTCTGTAGCCCACAGTGGACAGTGTGATGTGAAACAGCATGCTTCTGCAGTTGGACACATAAGAAACGTGAAAGACAACAAAACCAGGAGAACCCTTGACCAATTTGTTCTGCACCGGGCAACACCAGAGGCAGATATGGTATGTAAAAAAAGGGGGGGGGGGGTTAAAAGTTTAATGCGTAAAAGTGTGAGCATGAATGTGAGCAGGCCAAAAATATGATCATATTATTGTAATAAACAAGTAGAATTGAAAAATGAATGCATAAAATATATTAAAAAATAATTATATAAATTAAAAAACCTAACAAGACAAAAGCTGCAGCATCTCTTGCCATCTGAAGCTGGTGTGGCCAGGCAGGACTTTACAGCCTTCTTAAACACTGCCATCAGTTATGTCCAGAAGTGGTTTGACTTCTCAGAGGAAAACTGGCTCTTTCACCTTCAGCCCCTCTCTCTGGCATCTGGAAAAATATCCTTTGAGGAAGTGGAGATCACTGAAAGTCTTCACCTGGTTGGCAGGTAAAAATTCAATAATTTCCAGTGTAGTGGTGAACCATGTTTAATTATTGATAGTTATAAACAAAAGTGTACAATTGACACGTACAAATAAATACATAATTGTGAATTTACTTTACACTATGCAAACATACAACCTTGTCCATCTTTAAAAAAACACAGTTCATATAGGTAAATTAATAAATACATTTCAAAATGTAGTTTAAATACAATGCTAAATTATAAATATAAACAATACACGTTTTTCCATTTATTTATCACTACATAACCTAGGCTATGTATCACTAATGAACTTTAACACCTTTTGGCAGGCTGAACATGTCTATGGATGAGCTGTATGAGGAATGTGTGACTGCAAACAGCCTGATAGACCACCTCACCACCTCACCTCAGGAGAAAGAAAGGTGGCAGTCCCAGGGAACAGCAGAGAAGTGGATGCAAGTTCTTCAGGCAGCTGACCTCCCCAACATCCAGCTGTTGTATCCTTTGTCCTCAGCATCCCATCTTCCACTGGGTTTGTGGAAAGGATTTTCTCTTTCATGAAAAGTAAGTGGACTGATGTGCGAAACAAATGTTCTACTGAACTAATTAGAAGTGAGCTCATTGTCAGTCTAAATTATGAAATGTCTTGCTCAGAGTTTTACTCTTTGGCACTGAAAAACAGAGCATTCCTTGCTGCAGCACGATCTCAGCAGAAATACAAATGGAAAAAATAGGTTGACTCCATAATGTAACGTTCCACTGTTTAGTTTACAAGTTTTTTATTTTTACTACAAGTGGAAAGCCATGGCCTTTGAGGCACAATGTGTTTATGTTTACAGATTTACTACAAACTTTATTTGCACGTTGCACTAAATGCACTATTACAGAATGTTCGTATTGATTTTTTGTTATTTAATACTGTTTTAAGTTATTAAGCAGGACAGAGGTCTGTTTAAGAAAGATACATAATTTTCAAAAGATATGTTTGTTTCTGGCAATTCTATTTGCACTAAAAATAAATGGTTAATTGTGTAATAATTTGTTTATACATATTTTTATAATTCAAAAACACGTATCCAAATGAATTCAGGTTGATTTCAAAGTGAGGAGGGGCAGGCAGGGTGTTTGTGTGTGTGTGTGGGGGGGGGTTAAATGGGGTGACCAGCCCTGCCGAGAGGTGTCCCTTATTTATTTATCAAGGAGTTGGCAACCCTAGATGCAACATGTTCCGTATCACTTTATTTGTGCTGACAAGGACTTGCTTTTGTTTTCTTTTTAAAGTAAAAAAAAAAATAAAGTGTTGAATAAATACTGAATATGCACCACATGTTGAACTTGTGGGATGAAATTATGTACACAGGGTCCCAGTTACAGACAACGATAAAATGTAAAAAAAATAAAAATAAAAAATAAAAAAGATCTAAGATATGAACTAAGAAAAACATCAACTAAAAAAAATCTACTAATGATACGCTAATAGCATTAAACAAATTAAAACAATACGTCAAACCAGTAACATCTTGAGTTTTTGCGCAGCCTTATGAAACTCTAACCAGGATCATCACTGTGAAAAAGCACATCATGTTGCTGCTGCTGTTTCATGTTGCTGCTGCTCTGTTTCATGTTGCTGCTGATCTGATTCACGTTTCTGCTGATCTGTTTCATGTTGCTGTGTTCATTCGTGCTCATCTGTTCGCACAGACTCATGTCCGTGCTGCTGTTTGGCTTACAGTATTGTGTTTATTGTTTTTGTGCTTTTAGTGCTTATCATGTTTTTAGTTGATGTTTTTCTTAGTTCATATCTTAGATCTTATTACTGTTTTTCTTTTACATTTTATTGTTGGATGTAACTGGGACCCTGTGCACATAATTCCTTCCACCACATGTAACACATGTGGTGTGAATGACAATAAAGAATATTTGCAAAGGTGGGCACAGACCGCTAGAGAGCGCTAAAGCGCTAATCCGCTTACAGCGGACCTAAACTATTTGTCAGCGTTTTTGTGGTTTGACTAACTTTTATAATTCATAAGCGGATTTGTGCTATTTTTATTTAAAATGCAGTACCGCTAATAACTAATTATCTATCAGTAAAAACGAAAAAACTTATTTACAGGCTCTTACGCTGGCTCTTGTAGCTGCTTGTTTTACCTTTTTCCCCCTTGGTGATGGAGCAGAGAGGAGGGGGGAGGGAGGAGAGGGGAGAACAGACGCGGATCTACCATGTAGGCAAATGATGCCGTTGCCTGGGGATCCCAATCAGCAGGGGCCCCGTCCCGGCCAGTCACCTACATCACTAACATTGCTCCTGCTTCTTAATGTACATTTAACATAAAAATAATTATAGTTACGATGAAAACGATAATTAAAAACGTAATACAAAAACCGGTCGATTTCTGTATCCCCCTGCTAAAAATTGACTATTCCATCTTGACATCTTCCGGGTCAGAGGTGAACTCGGGTGCTAACGCTCTGTAGCTAACTGGTTGTGCTCGGTCTCTTCATAAATTATGGGAGAACCCCGCTGTGTCAAGCTAAATTAACGCTGCCGGAGGATTGTATTCTGTGTTTTGTGTCGACCACTCGACGGTGAGTCGTTCGTTTTATGTATTTGGGTTCCTTTTATGAAATAGAAATGCGGTGGCGACACATCCATGTATTTGAGATTAAAAAGTGGTCATAATGATTAAAAGATCAATCTCTTTTTGTTAATTTCGTGGCCGAATAGAATATATATACGTAAAGTATTAAATAAATCCTTTGATGTTTGTAATTTCATCCTTTTAGGATCATTTTAGTTACTTTTCATTAAATCTGTTGACTGCCTATAGAAATTTTGATAACAGTTTAGTCCTATGTATAAAGTAATGCTAATTTTTGTTTTGTTTATGACCTTGTTTAGGTCAGGGTTTTTTTCACCCCCTGTTCCCACCCAGGATGGCAAGCTACCGGATCCCCGCAGCTGTGCGGTAGGACTTAAATTGCACCAAACTATTTGTTTTTTTCTGGACATATTACCCTGGATCATGAACTACAAACTACCAGATTATTGATTGATGGACCTTTAATCATCCGGGATTCAAGAACTGATTTAAAATAGAAAAAAAAGAACTCTTGGGTGTAATCAGGGTCTGTTTTGTTGTGTGTATTTTGTCTATTGGTTATACTCAAAGAAAATGATTATTATTACAAACAATATTATTATAAATACCTTCCTGTCTATTGGTTATACTCAAAGAAAATGATTATTATTACAAACAATATTATTATAAATACCTTCCTAAGTCTATACAATACAAACAACTTAAAACTTGCTTCTTGTCTGATGGTGTTTTATTTTAGAATTAGCGGTTTAGAATTTAGCTTCCCCTAATTTTCATAAGACATTAGTGCTTTTGAAATTGCGGATCTAAATAAATTAATTAGTGCTTTAGAAATAGCGGAACTAATTTTTGGATTAGCGCTACCCAGCACTGAATATTTGTATCTGTATAATACCTTCTGATTCATATATCCATTGTTATTTCATTATTTTCATTATTTATAAATCAATTTAGCTGGTATAACTGGCTCCAAGCAGCTCTTCAGAATAACAACAAACTGTAGCAGCACCTTCTTTTTTTATGCATTTATTCAAAACCAGTATCTAGACTGGATTAACCACCTTTTTCTTCTTTCCAGGCAAGAGAAAGAGAAAAGAGTCCAGTAAAGAAAAGTTTTATTTCAGCACTGAATGAACATGAAGAACTGAACCAGACATAGCAGGAACAACACTTGCGTCTTCTTCTGGATGAAGCCCGTGAGACAAGGGATAGACAGATAGACAATAATTAGTTGGATGCAGTATTTTTTATTTTTGTACA
The DNA here is from genome assembly GCA_038048925.1 of Garcialebias charrua. Classification (NCBI taxonomy): domain Eukaryota; kingdom Metazoa; phylum Chordata; class Actinopteri; order Cyprinodontiformes; family Rivulidae; genus Garcialebias; species Garcialebias charrua. The sequence continues at coordinate 22,634 of JBBPBX010013227.1, read as the reverse complement.
TTTTTCACTTGTTACTTTTCCTATTAAACTTTTTTCTTAAGTGGTGTCCTTGAACATTACATTTCCTAAACATGTTTTACAATGTTAAGTGTGTAGTGGACTTCCGCTTCCGGCATGCCCGAGTAGAGTTGCTCACAAGCTGCGCTCCGACCGAAACAATAATTAATCTACCTGCTGTAAGAATATAATTCCACCTAACTATCCAGAAAACATTATTATAATGACTTCCGCACAAAAACCTACAAGAAGGGAAACGAAGGGGGGGGGGAGGCAAAGATACGAAGACGACACAAAAACAGCTAACGTTGGACGCTAGCTTTGCTCAAAACGACAACGAAGGTGGAATGCTAATGCTAACAGAGCTCCGCAAATTCAGAGAAGAGTCTAGATTGACACGAGACATTTTGGATTCTCAAACACGGATGGAGGCGTCAATCGGAGAAATAAAAAAGAAAATCGACACACTGGAGAAGAGACTGAATGAAGCGGAAGAAAGAGTGAGTAACACCGAAGACCGAGACATGAAGCAAGACAGAGTGTTAGCTTACTTACTGAAAAAAGATGCCAGATTAACTGTCAAACGATGATATGGAGAACAGATTACGCAGGAACAATATAAGAATATATGGAATAAAAGAAGACTCAGAAGGAAAAGAGATGATTCCATTCATCACAGAACTTTTCAAAGCTGCGCTGAAGACATGAACATTTGCATAGAGAGAGCTCACAGAGCTTTAGCTCCGAAGCCAAAACCAACAGCACCTCCGAGATCCATAATAATTCGTTTTTTGGATTTCAATGTTAAACAGATGGTGCTACAGCAGGCGTGGAAGCAACGGGATGTGGAATTTTGGGGTAACAAAGTTTATTTTGACCAGGACTACTCCCCAGAGGTGCAAAGAAAATGAAAACAAGTGCGTGAAGTGATCAAAAAGCTAAAGAGCAGAACATTAAGGCACAATTACCAAACCCAGCTCAACTGACTGTTTCTGGAGAGCGGTGTCAAGACCTTTCCATCTTTACTGGATGCCCAAACCACACTAAGGGAACTTGGAATTCCTGTGGAGGTGGATGATCGAGACATCTTGGAGAGAGAATTGCTACGTGATGGATGGCAGACCCAGGGGAGACGTGAGAAGGATGAGCAAAAGCTGAGCACCATGGACATCAGGGCCATCATAAACTCTGTGGATCAGCACAAGGAGGGCTGAGACGGCAACATACACCTGACTCTGCTCTCAGTTAAGCTGACGTTTCAATTAAAAGTGGAAAGAGAGAATATAAATAAGGACATGCAGGTAGAATACGTGTTAATATTTCTAAAATATCAGTCTGTGCGTATGGAGTGAGTATTTTTCTCTTTAATTGGGCATTTAAGGCAGCAAAGAGTTGGAGAATATGTGGACTGCTGCTTACACACTAAGTGTACCCTACCCAGGGAGATCACCCTCCCTGTCCATTTTACATCAGGAATGTGTTGCCTGTACTATCCAAACGGGCAGCACATGGAATAACTGGAAGTTCTATGCAGATCTGTTTTCTTGTTCATTTTGTTCATTGTTTTTTGGCGAGCGGATTTTGAATGTTAAACATGTTTGTGAAGATATCAACCTAATATTGAAGGGAAGTAAAATAACTTTTGTTCTCACATAATTATGACAACTTTGAAAATAATTACTTATAACATTAATGGTCTAAATCATGTTATTAAGAGAAAAAAGATCCTAACTCAATTAAAAGGCTGAATTGCACAATTGGGCATTTGCAAGAAACTCATTTAAATGATACAGAAAATGCTAAATTAAAGAGAGAGTGGGTGGGACAAATATTCAGTGCATCATATGAAAACTATAAAAAAAAGGGGGAGTAGCCATACTGTGTCATAAATCTTTGTTTTGTTGCAGAAAATATACTTAAAGATAAAGAAGGCCGCTGGATACTGGTTGTTGGTTCGATTGGGGGAAATACTCTAACAATTATGAATGTTTACGCTCCAAACGAAGATAATCCGGGCTTTTTCAAAAAGCTAGCCCAAATCTTAGCGGGACATTCAAAAGGAATAATTATTTTGGGTGGAGACTTCAATTGTGTGTTAAATCAATACATGGACAAATTTCCATTAGAACAAAAATATCAACTATCAAAAACAAAGGCGTTGAAGAACTTGCTAGAGGAGATGGGCAAAACATCCAAAGGTCAGGGACTATACACACTTTTCAAAAGTCCATAAGAGCCACTCTAGAATTGACTTCTTTTGTGTTCCCAAACAAGAGGTCCACAGAGTGACCGACTGTCACATTGAACCTCAAACTATCTCAGATCATAGACCTGTGATAATGTCTTTAAATGTGGACCTAGAGAAACCTTTAAAGTTATGGAGACTAAATGTATCACTTTTAATTAACCCAGAGACTCAATATATAAAAGATTAACTAAAATTATTTTCAGATACTAACGATAAGGACATGATTTCCCCGTCTATTCTATGGGACACAGCCAAAGCATACTTAAGAGTCAAAATTATTTCATTTTCTTCAAAAATTAAAAAAGAGCGTGAAAATAAACAAGAAAATTTACAAGAACAAATTAAGAAATTTGAAGCTGAACATTAGAGAACAAATAGTGACAGTGTATTACAGGAACTGAAAAGGTGTAGACAAGATTTAAATGACCTACTAACCTACAAGGCAGAGGGTACTTTGCGATTTGTCAATCAAAAATATTATGAACAAGGAAACAAAGCAAGTAGACTTTTGACATTTCAACTAAGGAAATCGCAGGCAAGTCGCATCGTCCAAAAAGTTACATGCCCATTATCTAAAAAGTTAGTATCCCATCTGTTACGAGTTCAAGAGTTGAAGGAAGCTCTGAAACGAATGTGCACGTTATTTGTAGGTTTATTGTACATATAAGAAGAAATTTGCAGCTCACAACAGACCTCTCAGTGAACTACGAATCCCACACACACCAACTTCGAAGGCTGGGCCACGTATAAACCCCTGGGTGTCGTCATCGCCTCGTGGGACCGCCCTGGTACCGCCCTACTCTCACCACGTGGCCAGCCTTTCTGCCAATAAGCTATCAGCTCGATGTAAACACAAGTGTCGTGTCTGTGGATTGGTGCAGGCGTGTAACTGAAAAACTCTTCCCTATTGAAAACAAAGCCCGGAAGAAAAAGGTTCCGCCTTGGGTCTCGTTTCACAATATATGGCAGAATACAGGTAAACACAAATCTTAAAACATAATAGGGATAATACTGATTGAAATATATTTCAATTCCCCTTTTGACATGACAAATACCATGTCAACAAAATCCTATGTGTAGTCAGAGAGAGTCAGAGTCAGAGAGTCTTTATTGTCATTTGCACCGCATGTGGTATGTACACGGGGTCCCAGTTACATCCAACAACAAATGCAAGAGAAAAACAGTAATAACATCTAGAATTAACTAAGAGAAACATCAACTAGTAATACACTAAGCCCTAATGTAGTGGAAAAACATCATTATAAACAGCAGCACGAACATGAGTCTGTATGAGCAGATGGTCACAGATGAACACAGCAACAAGAAAACAGATCAGCATCAGCATGATGTGATATTTTGCAGTGTTTATTCTCATTATTTATTTATTCATGAGTCTAACAGCCTCAGGGTAGAAGCTGTTCCTCAGTCTAGTGGTTCTACATTTGATGCTCCTCAACCTCCGTCCTGAGGGGAGTGGGGCAAAGAGTGAGTGTGCTGGGTGAGTGAGGTCTTTCATGATGCAGGTGGCTCTTTTCCTGCATCTGGAGGTGTAAATGTCTGTGATGGTGGGGAGACTGACTCCAACAGACTTCTGTGCAGCCTTCACCACTCTCTGTAGAGCTTTCCTCTCTGCAACTGTGCAGCCTCCATGCCACACATTGATGCTGGAGCACAGGATGCTCTCCACTGCACACCTGTAGAAAGAGGTGAGAACTGGGCTACTCAGACCAGCTCGTCTCAGCCGTCTGAGGAAGTAGAGATGACCTTTCTTGATCAGGCTGGTGGTGTTGTTGCTCCAGCTGAGGTTATCATTCAAGTGTACACCCAAGTATTTGTAGCTGGAGACCACTTCCACCGCAGATCCACCTATGTTCAGTGGGGCATGGGTGTGTTTGTTCCTTCTGAAGTCCACAATCATCTCCTTTGTCTTCTTCACATTCATGTGAAGATTATTCTCTTTGCACCAGCTCTCCAGGTGTTCCACCTCCTGTCTGTAGCTGGACTCATCATTGTTTGTGATGCATCCCACCACCGCTGTATCATCTGCAAACTTAACAATATGACAGCCTGGATGTGTGGCTGTACAATCATATGTGAGCAGAGTGAACAGAAGAGGGCTCAGCACACATCCTTGGGGAGAGCCAGTGCTGAGGGTTATGGTGGAGGAGGAGAAGTTGTGGATCTTCACGGACTGTGGTCTGTTTGTTAAGAAGTCTAGTACCCAGTTACAAATGGAGGGGCTTAGTCCAAGTGTGGATAGTTTGTCTATCAGAGTTTGGGGGATCATGGTGTTGAAGGCAGATGTGAAGTCCACAAAGAGCATGCGCACGTATGAGTCCTTCTGATCCAGGTGGGTGAGAGCAGTGTGGACCACAGAGGAGATGGCGTCCTCTGTTGATCGGTTCTCGCGGTATGCATATTGATGAGGGTCCTCGTTGATGTTGACGGTTGTCTTGATGTGGGACATGACCAGTTTCTCAAAACATTTAGCGACTATCGGGGTGAGGGCCACCGGTCTATAGTCATTCAGACCAGTCACTGTGGAGCTCTTTGGAACTGGGATGATGGTGGCGGTCTTCAGGCAGGTGGGAACTGACTCCAGTGAAAGTGAGGTGGTGAAGATGTCAGCCAGCACCTCACAGAGCTGGTCCGCACATTCCTTCAGAACTTTCCCTGGGATGTTGTCTGGTCCGGTTGCTTTATGAGGGTTGATCCTTCTGAGACTGCCTCTCACTTCTGCTGCGGTCACTTTGAGATGCTCTACATCTGGTGATGAGGTGAGTCTGGTGCTAGCTGGTCTGTTTGGATCTTCAAAACTTTGCTGATGTTACAGTTCTCCTTTCTGGAGAACAAAAACCTTTTTTCAAACTGGACGCAACACCACATATCTCTTTATTTAAATCACATGACATGCAGTGCAGAGATGTGGGGTTACAGATTAAGGCTGCTACTACATGCACTGATTTCTCTCCCACCTGCAAAACGAGGAAGAAACCGCTTTGTTCGATTGTCACATGTGAACCCAGAGTACACTCTCTCTCTCTATGACAATTAAACATGATGTTTCTCTCAGAACGTGATGAAACTGACCTGAAACATTTACCTAACACGTTGTGGTCTTTAGGACCCTCTGATGCTGGTTTATTAAACTCCATCCTGATGAGCTCACATGATAATGACATGATAAATGAAACAGTCTTTCTAGACATGCAGAAAGCTGCACCTAGACAGGAAAAGCAGATGTGGGAAACTAAAAGCGTACAGCTTAATGCTTATGGTTTGTATATGAGAATCATTCTGCACTCTGTTAGGACAAGAGCATGTTACATAGTGAACGGCTGGTGTCAGAAGTGGGATATCACTAATCTGCTGAGATCTGAACACCCACATGACTACAGTACCAGGGCGGCCGTGGTGTAGTGGTAATGGCAGTCGTCTCCCGATCGGAAAGTTGGCGGTTCGACTCCCGGGACCCACACCATGTGTCGTTGTGTCCTTGGGCAAGACACTTAACCCTGAGTTGCTCCCAGTAGGACTGGAAAGCACCTTGCATGGTAGTCTGCCGCCACCGGTTTATGAATGTGTGTAGCATTCAATATATGGGTAGCACTTTGAGCTTTTCAGTTATGAGGTCCCGGACTTACGAGCATGCATCTCATTAAAAAAAAAAAAAAAATTTTTTTTTTTTTTTTTTTTTTACTTTTTTTTTTTTTTTTTATAAATGAATACATGTACAGTACTGGACAGTCACCAAGCACTTAGCCTATCCTAACACAGTTTTTAAAAATGAAGGAATGAGTTGAATTGTCTCCCTTTCACATAAAGGAAGCAAGCTCCCTTTATGGGAATGGAGCCTGCAGGGAGGAGGGACACAATTCAACTGACTCCTTAACTATGTTAGGATAGGCTAAGTGCTGGTGACTGTACAGTACTGTACATTTATCTATTTATAAATAAAAAAATAAAAAAATAAAAATACTGTATATACAGTACTGTATATTTTTAATAAATAGATAAATGTACCTGACCTGAGACTCCCACAGTCACTGATTGACTTTAAAAGCAGCATAAAGACTTTTCTTTTTAAGCAAGCCTATTCTGCTTCCACATGATTTTATCTTTGATCTTAGCTGATATCATGATTTTACTTGATTTTATCACTTGTTTTATTTATTTATTTTTTAAGCAAGCCTAATCTGCATCCACATGATTTTATCTTTGATCTTAGTCGATATTATTATTGATTTTATTTGATTTTATCACTTGTTTTATTTTGATCTTTGCTTTGTTACACTTTGTAGCACTTTGAGATTTTTATTAATGAAAAGTGCATTATAAATTGAATTCATTATTATTATTATTATTAAATGTACAGTCACCAAGCACTTAGCCTATCCTAACACAGTTTTTAAAGATGAAGGAGTCAGCAGGCTCCATTCCCATAAAGGGAGCTACTTTCACTTTATGTGAAAGGGAGACAATTCAACTCATTCCTTCATCTTTAAAAACTGTGTTAGGATAGGCCAAGTGCTTGTTGACTGTCCAGCACTGTACATGTATTCATTTATTAAAAAAAAAAAAAAAAAGTAAAAAAAAAAAAAAAATTTTTTTTTTTTTTTTTTTTTTTTTACTATGTGATCCTACTTACGAATTTTTGACATACGAGCGCCCCCTAGGGACGGAACTCGCTCGTAAGTCGGGGACTACCTATGTGTAGCACTTTGAGATTTTCAGTAATGAAAAGTGCGTTATAAATTGAATTAATTAATAATCTATGGTGGCAACTGATGAACAAAACTGCTTATGAAGGGAAAACTACTAACTGTTACGTCTGTGCTCATCTACCCTATGCCACCCACAATTCAGGTTTGCAACCTGCTACTATGCACACAGACCAACAACCATGCCTGTATGGACTAAGCATCCAACAGGAACAGGCAGATGGATAAGACGAGACTACACGAAACCACTGTCTGATGAAGTGAAGGGTATGCACACAGACCTACACAGACAATTAGCAATGGTGACTATGGGATACAACTTCACGTCAAATTGCAGCATCATCTCAAATGTCATGCCTCTACCCCAGATGCCCATCAAACTGCCTGAACTGATCACCATGACACATCTGCCGCCAAGCATTTTGGGACTGTGTTTTCAACAATGGAACCATCCCGGTGGACCTGGTACCCTGGAACTTATGTGACAAAGTGTATTCATTCTGTGATGTCACGTATCCACGTACAAATACACTGAACTATGTGCATTGCGTTTTCTGTAAAGCAGGACTGCATTATGAAAACGCCAACGGTTTCGAGTCAGGAGATATCATCGATTGCATACACCTCCTTGAACAAAAGACTTTCAACATCACCAAGCCAACAAGAGGATGACAGGAAACCACCCACTGCAGCATTGCAGTGCTAGGTGACAAAGGCTGTTGTGTTTCAACTGACTGGTATTTCTTGTTTGGACACAGGGCCTATACAGCATTGCCACCTAATTGGGAGGGCCTTTGTGCTTTGGTCCCCCTATCCAACACGATGTTTGTGCTGGGCCCACAGGCCACAGGACAAGACGCTCTCCAATGCCTGAGATAATAAGATGGGGAGGGCTCACCACCAGCACCGGCGTCCCATGGGAATTCAGGATCTGGAATGGAGGGGAAAAGTTCTTCCAAAGCCTCTTCCCATGGGTAGGAGTCGGTTAAGTATAAATTCACGTTGAAATCAACAGGTATGCCCTCCCCCGCCTCATCAACGACACCTACAAATCAGCAAATGGAACTCTGGGAGAGCTGAAAGCAATGGGAGAGATGATCCTACAAAACTGAGTCGTTCTCAACCTCCTGACTGCATCACGAGGAGGCGTGTGTAAAATTATTGGTGAATTGTGTAGTACCTATATCCCAGATGAATCAGGAACAAGAGGAGACATCCACGATGCTTTGCACGATCTGAGCGAACTCAAAAAAGTATGATGAGAGCGGGACTAAAAGAACAGACCCCTCCGACCCATGGTCATGGTTCACCTCTGGACTATGGTGGCACCTCCTCCTGAGAATCTGCACACCAATCCTGATGATAATGTTTCTATTTTTGCCTTCTTTTTATTTGTGTCTGAAAAACATGATGATGATAGTTTTTACAGGTGTTCTAATCAGTCTACACCAAACCCATTTCGTTTCAAATGATGAGGATTATACCTCGCTGGAGTCAGTGGGACATGATGTGTATGATAATTAGCCTAAAAAGAAAAAGCAGAGTGATTCTAGTGCTGTAAGTATTTCACAATAACCGGTGCTGTAATGATGTTTTAGTTTTTCTAGGCTACATTTAAGATCAAAGTAATTTTCAAACCAACTAAAACTTTTTCTCATTTTTTGTTGTTTTTCTTTTGGTTTAAGTCCATAAAGGACCTTAGTTCATAAAGAACTCATTTTTGCTGTGCGCCTCAATGATCGTTTCCCACATCTTTTACAAACATTATTTTTAACTGTTCATCCGATTAAGTTGTAACTAGTTTAAATGATAAAGAGGGCAGAGATATTAGAGAATTCAAACATTGATCATTTAAAACTTATTACTTTAATGTATTCTGATGAATCATTAACCAGTTTGCTTTCCTAAAAGTCTTTCTGTATGAAACAAAACATCTCTGAAGAACACAACTTGTTGCTTCCTGCACACAGAACAAAAACACTGATTAGGCCAGCTCATGTTTTAATCACAGATAATCTTTTGACATTACGTTATTGTTAGTTTTGACATTGCCACACTCATGTTTTAATCACAGATAATGTTTTGACATTACGTTATTGTTTGTTTTGACATTGCCACGTTTTCCATGTGCTATCTGAAACTGTCTTCCTGTTACTCATCATTGTCCTTCTTTTGAGAGAATAAAAACCTAGCACACACTTTCCAATTCGGATTTGATCTCAAACAGTTTTGAAACTAGTTTCAAAGTGTCTTGAGGTGATCTCCCATTTTCAAAGTCTGCTGCTCTGAAAATTAATTCTTGTCTCTCTTCTTGTGTGGTTCGTGTTTAAGTTGAAGGTGTTTAAAAATCCTCCATCAGTATTATTTTCTATCAAAGAGTCCATTTCATCCTTCATAGCCTTAATCCACAACTCTGACTTTTGTGAGTTCATAGCCTCTTTCAGTGTCTTAGGTACATCACATGCAACTCCGTAACAATAGTCAATGTTCATTAGTGCTTGGTCATCATCACATTTGACTTCATAGTCCTGATCTGTGTAATATTCTAGGGGTCTCCTTTCTCTCTCAGTGTACTGTGATTGCTTTCACTTTGACCTAAGTTGGTATCCATGTCACTAGTCTCAGTCTTTATCTCCTGAGAAATTACTTTTGTCAAATCTGGTCTTTGTAGCTGAGTTTCAGCTCTCTTCCTGAGCTGTGCTCATTCATTTCCTCATCAGTCTGAGTGTCACATTCATTAGTTCTTTTTTAAATGAACTTTACCAGCCTACTCTTAAGTATTTTACATGTATCTGGATAGTACACAAAATATGCAGGGCTATTCTTGTCATATCCAACAAAAATCCCCTTCTTACAACGTGAATCCAACTTTTTCTTGTCATATGTGTACGCATAACATTCTGACCCAAAAGGTTTCATTTTTGAAAGGTCAGGCTTCTTTCCAGTTAGCATGAAATATGGAATCTGCCCCACATGTCTGTTGTAACATCCATTATGGATAACAGCAGCAGTCTGAACTGCATATGTCCACAACTGTTTAGGCAGTTTACTCTCAATTAGCATACATCTAGCCATTTCAAACTGTTCTCCAAGTTCTTTCAGCTGTCCCATTCTGATGGGGAGAAAAAGGTTCTGAAGTTTCATGTCTAATGGCATTTTTACTGAGCAATGAACAAAACTCATTAGATGTAAACTCAGTTCCATTATCTGAAGGAATGTGCGGACCAGCTCTGTGAGGTGCTGGCTGACATCTTCACCACCTCACTTGCACTGGAGTCAGTTCCCACCTGCCTGAAGACCGCCACCATCATCCCAGTCCCAAAAAGCTCCACAGTGACTGGTCTGAATGACTACAGACCGGTGGCTCTCACCCCGATAGTCGCTAAATGTTTTGAGAAACTGGTCATGTCCCACATCAAGACAGCCGTCAACATCAACGAGGACCCTCATCAATATGCATATCGTGAGAACCGATCAACAGAGGACGCCATCTCCTCCGTGGTCCACACTGCTCTCACCCACCTGGATCAGAAGGACTCATACGTGCGTCTGCTCTTTGTGGACTTCACATCTGCCTTCAACACCATGATCCCCCAAACTCTGATAGACAAACTATCCACACTTGGACTAAGCCCCTCTATTTGTAACTGGGTCTTAGACTTCTTAACAGACAGACCACAGTCCGTGAAGATCCACAACTTCTCCTCCTCCACCATCACCCTCAGCACTGGCTCTCCTCAGGGATGTGTGCTGAGCCCTCTTCTGTTCACTCTGCTCACATATGATTGTATAGCCACACATCCAGGCTGTCATATTGTTAAGTTTGCAGATGATACAGCTGTGGTGGGATGCATCACAGATAATGATGAATCCAGCTACAGACAGGAGGTGGAACATCTGGAGAGCTGGTGCAAAGAGAACAACCTTCACATGAATGTGAAGAAGACGAAGGAGATGATTGTGGACTTCAGAAGGAACAAACACACCCACACCCCACTGTATATAGGTGGATCTGCGGTGGAGGTGGTCTCCAGCTACAAATACCTGGGTGTACACTTGAATGATAACCTCAGCTGGAGCAATAACACCACCAGCCTGATCAAGAAAGGTCATCAGAGACTCTACTTCCTCAGACGGCTGAGACGAGCCGGTCTGAGAAGCCCAGTCCTCACCTCGTTCTACAGGTGTGCAGTGGAGAGCGTCCTGTGCTCCAGCATCAACGTGTGGCATGGAGGCTGCACAGTTGCAGAGAGAAAAGCTCTGCAGAGAGTGGTGAAGGCTGCACAGAAGTCTGTGGGAGTCAGTCTCCCCACCATCACAGACATTTACACCTCCAGATGCAGAAAAAGAGCCACCTGCATCATGAAAGACCTCACTCACCCAGCACACTCACTCTTTGCACCACTCCCCTCGGGACGGAGGTTGAGGAGCATCAAATGTAGAACCACTAGACTGAGAAACAGCTTCTACCCTGAGGCTGTCAGACTCATGAATAAATAAATAATAAGAATAAACACTGCAAAATGTCACATCATACTGATACTGTACTGATCTGTTTCTTGTTGCTGCGTTCATCTGTGACCATCTGCTCATGTTCGTGCTGCTGTTTATAATGATGTTTTTCTACTACATTAGGGCTTAGTGTATTACTAGCTGATGTGATGTCTCTCTTAGTTAATCCTAGATGTTATTATTGTATTTCTCTTGCATTTGTTGTTGGATGTAACTGGGACCCTGTGTACATAATCTCGTTTTCAACACATGTACTACATGCGGTGCAAATGACAATAAATTCTCTCTGACTCTGACTCTGACTCTCTCTGATCGTATACATTTGACTTTTCCATAAGGTGCAACATCAGCGATGAACTTCTCTGTACCTTTAGCAGTATCACTCTTAGCTTTCATAAAATAGGTAAAAACGACTCCTGAATAATCATCTGTAAAAGCTAAGGTAGATTCTAAAGCCATCTTTAGCTGCTGGTTATAGGTCCAGCCAAATCTGCATGTACAAGGTCAAGTACACCTTTAGCCTTTTCATCAGGGTCTCTACTTCTGCTCTGTGTAAAGTTACCGTACCCTGTATCCACACTTCACATTTCAGATCAGACTTCTCAGGTTTCCCTTTAATTTTCATTCCTTCTGTAACACTCTCCAGCTTTAACACATCATTATGATTACAGTGGCCTAAAATTTCATGCCATGTTTGAATGTCATAGCATGCATTACATTTATCCATATCATCTGTAACTGTATTTAAATAGAACAGTCTGTCATAAATATGGATATCAAAAGCCGTACCATTTTTGTGGATGAGCCGGTTCTGTCCATCTTTGAAGATGACTGTTGCTCCTTGGGCAATAGCAGCTTGGACTGAAAAGATGTCCTGTGAAAACGATGGCACATATAGCGCATCCACCAGCATCATTTCCACAATTCGGCCCTTGCTGTCTCTCAGGTGAAACCTAGCAGTGCCCTTCTTCAGCGCAATGCCGCTGGCCCTTTCTCCATCAGCCAACTCCAAAACATGGCATTGAGAGGTTTTAAACTCGCATCAAAATCTTTGAATTTTGTGACGTCTGTTACAATGTGTTTCGTTGCTCCCGAATCAACAATGAGACCCTTCACCTTCACTTCACAGACTGGGGTGTCGCCCACCATGAAAGTGAATGTTTGTTCCTCTTTATCCAACGCTTGCATCACCTCGTCTAGTCTTCTCCGCCAACAGTTTGTGTCCTTGTGCGTGGAGCTCTTACAGGTACTACACCACTGTCTCTGCTCTCTGCTATTGCCCGGGGCTGAAGTACACTCCAGAGCTTTGTGGCCCCTCTGGCTACAGTTGTAACAGGTTTTGTTCTCCAAATATCTCTTCCTTTTACTTTCATCACATTATCTTAAGCTGAGCTAGCAGCACCAAACTTCTCTGTGCTCTCATAGCTCCTCAGCTTTGTTTTAAATTCAGCAAAGGTTAACTTTTCATCACTCTGTAATATATGAACAGAAAATGGTTTAAACTTCTCAGGCAGGCCTTTTAGAATCATTGCAGTCAATAAGCCGTTACTCAACGTTTCTCCTGCATTACGTAGTGCTGTGATGGCAGTCTCTGCTCGGATAATATAGTCCGCAACGCTCTCATTGACACCTTTCTGAAGAGACGTCAACTCTGTGTACAAAAAATCACTCGCGGCTTCCCCGTACGTGCGTAGTGGTCTCTGAGGATCTGCAGTGCCTTTCTGACGTCATCTGCAGCGTCTCTCATAACAAGGGAAAGGCTCTTATTGTCCAAGAACTGAATAAGTTCTGCATATGCCTCTTCATTTTTGATGGTGTCCTCGTCCTCAGCATCCGCAGCGTTCTGCAGTAATATAGTGCTCTTCAGATTGAGCAGACGCAAGTGGGCCAAAAACTTTGTTTCCCATAGTTCATAGTTCTTTTCATCTCCATCAAAACATAAGCGGTTCCATCTGCTTTCAAACTCCTTTCTGGGCCCATAACCTGTTGAAGTTGACATCTTTAAAGGGTTGAAAAGCATGAAACCATGGAGGAAAAACAACACAGCATTCTGTTGTGTTTGGCCTGGCTGAAGAGCTGCTCACACCTGTGGCCATTTATTGAAAATTACACAACTGTGTGTGTGTGTGTGTGTGTGCGTGTGTGCGTGCGTGCGTGCGTGCGTGTGTGTGTGTGTGTGTGTGTGTGACTCCACCCACAACTGGAAGTCAACAAGAACACCCACAACAATAAAACTCAACAATGTGGGACCGCCCGATTGGAGCAGCCAACCCCTCAGGATCCAAGACTGGACCAAGGTCTAGGATCTGAGACTGGACCAAGGTCTAGGAGTCCTCACACTGGAGCTTTTCTTTGGATCAAACTAGGCCCTTCACTCATCTGTACCTTAAAAAAAAGATTAGTAAACATTGTCATGCTTGCATCACAAAGTCTAAAATAAGACGCCAAGTTTGCTACTCAAAGTAGAAAAAAATAAACACAGTTGCTCCCAACATTTTTACTCATTCACAGATAAATGTTAGATTTTGTATTGATTTCAGTATTTTTTATCTTAGATTTACTTTAATGTTTTTGAATTATTGTGCCAGTTGCTTGTGTCATTACCTGCTGTTCCTCTGCTGCTGCCCTTCTCAGAGTAAATGTGTCTGTCAGCTTCATTGTAGTAGACCAGTCTGTGTTGGACTGGTGTGCAGGCCTTCCTGAAAAACAACTAATTCAATAGAACAAATGTAGTAATACACAAAAGATGAGTTTGTCTTATGGAATATTTTCTGTACAGACAGCATCCCACTGCTTAATTCACATAACGGGGACCTAAAATCAAAACAAATTGATAGTTCTAGTCTGACAATGTTGCAGTGTTCAAATATTATGTATATTAAATACAATGTGTAGTTGTTGAATAATCATCTGTAAAAGCTAATGCTTATTGCTAATGCTTATAAATGCATATACTGTACAGTATATACATGCACACTACTGTATAACACACACATGTGTTTATATTAAGTATTGACAGATTTGTTTAGTAAATGCTTTAACAGATATTTACTCACATTTTACAATTTTAGCTTCATGTGCATTTTTCTCTTTTATTCACATCATTATTTTAAGTGTGATTTAATAACTCTGGTTTAATGACGGGTCATGTTTTGAGAGCTGCTGTAACGCCATTGTTGACCCAGTCTATCTTGAAAAAAGATGTGTAAACTGTCTCAATCATATCTAACCAGCTAAATAAAGGTTTAAATAAAATAACATGCAGCCTCTTAACAATAAACAGTCCAGGCTCAACACGGGACCAGGACCAGAACTTTGTTGTTGTGAGTGTTACGGTGTGGAGGTAGAGAACATTTGGCGCATCATAAAGAGGAAGGTGCGACAAAGAAGGTCCAAGACAATTGAACAGTTAGAGGCCTGTATTCTAATACATGAATGGGAGAGCATTCCAATTTCTAAACTTGAAAAACTGGTCTCCTCTGTCCCCAGACGTCTGTTGAGTGTTGTAAGAAGAAGGGGGGAACACAATGGTAAAAATGGACTTGTCCCAACTTTTTTGGGATTTGTTGACGCCATGAAATTTTGAAACAACATATTTTTCCCTTAAAATGATACATTCTCTCAGTTTAAACTTTTGATCTGTGATTTGTGTTCTATTCTGAATAAAATATTAGATGTTGGCACCTCCACATCATTGCATTCAGTTTTTATTCACAATTTGTTTAGTGTCCCAACTTTTTTGGAATTCGATTTGTAGCTACATACCCGCTGGTCCTCTAATACCATTTTATTGAATTTATCTAAGAGAATGGTGTGATCAATTGTATCAAATACCTTGATGCATGCTCGGTCCTCTGGACATTCAAAAAAATAAAAAAATGTAGAAACATTTCGTCTTTCATCCGAAAGACTTCCTCAGTCTGAGTTGCTGTATTCAGCTCAGTCTTATAAATAGCACCCTCTCACAGTGGATCATCCAGTTGGCTGATGACAACCTGAAACCAGCTGCTCACATGATCAAGGAGGACCATCAACCTAACGATGGATCGTTAGTACCCTGATGGTTGTTTGCTATTCACAGAGGGCTGTGTGATACTAGCAACAACAGCATTGTAAGAGGGGGACAGTTGAACCCAGAGGCCTCCACCCCGGTTTAATGATGGACGGTTTCTTTTCACAAAGATGGCCTCCTTTACTCCTCTCTCAAACCATCGTTCCTCTCTATCAAGGATGTGAACATCTTCATCCCTGAAAGAGTGACCGCTGGCCTGGAGATGAGTGTAGACCGCAGAGTCCTGACCTGATGATGTTGATCTTCTGTGCTGGGCCATCCTTGTGAATAGAGCAGCTGCATTTCTGTCAGATGTCCTGAACCCCCCCTCCTCCCTCCCCTCACTTCATGGTTCTGAGTTCTTCATGGTTCCTGAAGGAATCCGGCTACTCACGGCCTGAATAGAAAACGTTTATTCCCCAAAAGTAAGTAATTCGAACCTCAACGTTCGATTTATCTTTAATCAGACGTGTGCGCGCCCCACACGCTCCTCGGCCGCACTCGGGCGGGGAGGGACCGTAGCCCACTGGTCCCGAACCGAACCGACCCCTTGTCTGCTTAAACTGAAAACGTATCTGTGAACCACTTTTAACCAACCAGATTATTTATTTTAACTTCACAAGAGTCCTTTATCTCGAGAGACTCTCGTGTACTTTAGTGCAGTAAATTTGGATATTAGGCCAAATTGTTGTTTTGAGTAATTCACGGTTCAACTTACCTTTCTGTTGTTTTTTGGGCCCACCGCACTGTCAGTCACGAAGTTCTGCTCGTCTATTTCAACAGGCCACCTGGTTCATCACGTCGGCTGGTCACCAGAACTGAAGGAATTCAGTGTGGATGTTCAAATGAGCCAGGCGTCTCTTGAAGCAAATATGATTTATTGAAAAAGATACCGGTTAACAGAATAAGCAGACATCATTAGATCAATGTGCACATCCGATCAGAGGATTCGTTGAACAGACCTGTCGCTCGAAGTCTCGTCAAGGAATGCCAGCTCACCCCTCTGGTGTGAGATATCATAAAATGTTTTGGGCTTCTTCTGTTGTGTGATTGGTCAGGCAAACTGATAACTATGGTTGCCAAAGCAACTGAGATTTATAGCATGGTCAAGGTCTCTTGCCTGTGACCTGCATCAGCTTTGTGTGTGCCTCTTTGTTTAAGCATAAGAGTCTAAGAAGAGTTTAGATTCAAACTGGTTTTACATTTATATTTATCCTGTGAACATTCTGTGTCATGAACTAAGTGTGTTGCATAAACTAAGTGTATTTCTGATGTGTGTGTTATAATAAAGATGTGCCTGTTCTTTAGATCAGCCAACTTTTGTGTCTGTGTGCCATCCCCCTCTGGAATGTGTTGACCTCCGAGAGTTGCTCCAAGCTGCAGGTCTTGCTCTTGTAAGATTAACATGTGCACAGTGCATTAAGCATCTAAACATGATTGTATAAAACCTTTGTGATTACATGAAACACAGTTGTGAATGAGTATATAGGTTTAATCATAATAACGTATATAATGGTGATTTATCCTTCATTCCCTTCTCCGCTCTTGCTCCAGTCTCATGGCACGTTTTGAAACACCTAAAGGCCTCAATTTTCTGTTGTCCAACTAAGGACAATCTATCCATCCATTTTTTATTAAAGTAAATTGGACTGTCTCTTTGACATTTTGATTGCTGTTGTTATTTTGACAAATTAGCGCCATTGTTTTGAAACATGACGTATAATGTGAATAACACATTGTAATGAAATAATGTGGCTGTAAGGTATTTAAACACTTACAGGGCCACCATTATTGTAAATGCGCGAGTTCTTCCTTTTTCCGATACTAAATTGCTTTTACTGTAATTAGGAAAAATGTAATTTCACAAGGGAATCCAACTTATGTTGGTCTACCAGAAAATAGACCTTTTATTGAAACTATCACAAAATTACATTAAACATTTGTATCGATATTAGCTCTGATTTAATAACTACGTTGACAAGAATTCAAATTAAACAGACAATTAGGGACTTAAACTGTTGGTACATTACTTGACAGATTAAAGCTTATGAAAAATAAGAAAATAGGAGGAAGAAGATGAATGGAAGCTAAGTTAACGGAAGTTAATTATTTTGAAAACAACCAGGGTGGCAAGCTTTCCCATACGGGTCTTAGCTGGGCTTCTCACACGTGCAGCATACAAACAAGCCTCTTTACCTGGTGACGAGACGTCTTGCGAGGTGAGGACTGAGAAGTTTGTGGACACTAACGGACTGTGTTGTCCAGTGAACGTCCAGATGACTTTGTGCGTGTATATCTGGATCAGACGAGCGGGAGCACGCTTTCACCGGCAGGAACAGGCCCCAATCGCACTGGCTGAACTTTCAAAGTAAAACTTCAGAAAACAAATTCTTCCAGAAATGAGTGAAAGGATCACAGTAAGGCTTTACTATGATTCCAGCTGAAACGTGGGTCGAGTTGACACATGACCGGAACGTCTCCAGCTTTTCCAGAGGAGAGAAAACCAGTTGTCAGTTAGTTCTCTCCAAAAACTAAAGCAAAAATGCAGGAAATGACCTTTATATTGGAGGTGGGGTCTTCCCCACCTCCTTAATGGCTACAGGCTGGTTTAACAAAATAAAAGATGGAAGTTTGATCCCATAGGCAGAAAGACTCTTGACGGACAACAGGAAAACTGTTTACATAAACAGCCAGATGGACTGGCCTGTTGAGTCTAAGTTGCAGACAAAACAGAGAAAGTAACAGCTTTTTCCCTGACTCACAGTCTTAGATTCAGAGCACACTTTGTATTGAAGAATAAACCAGCATAAAGGTCAAACTCATGCAAGTAACAGATCATCATTGAAATGACAAAAATATACTGTTGATCAATTCTGAATTAACACACATTAAAGAGAAAGTTCAATCTGATTAATTAGTGTCCATTAATTCATAATAATTGTTAACCAATATAAGTGTCCAATCGTCTCCTTGAGGGCTTCAAGAAGGTGTAACACTTAGAGTTTCAGAGAGATGCAGAGAGGTGTACTTGAAGGTCAAGCCTAAAATATCAGAGGTTAGGTGTATCACTACAGTCCCCCTTTTTGGAAGTCATCGCCTGTCCTTGGAGATGAGTTCCAACACGAAAGGATACCACCGAATGTCTCTGACCTCTATGTAATCCAGCAAGTGGAAAAAAAAAGTCAAAAAAAGTTCAAAATTATACTCCCATAATGTTTTTGGAAATTCCATACTGTTCGTAGGTAATCCCATTGCGGTAAGCTTTCAATCCTTTGGAAAACATAGTCTGTTAACCCATGGAAAACTGAGTCTGTGATCCCTTGGAAAACAAAGTCTTATAATCCACAACGGTAAATCCACAACGATGGGGGTTATTGATTTCATCAGCAAGAATGGTTTTTAATCAGCATGTAGAGGGGATCCCTCGATTGAAGCAGAGGAGGCGGGCCTTGGATGAAGGTTGAAGACCAACGTTGGATCAGCAGGTCCCCACATCGAAGGTTGCAGGCTGGATGGCTTCCAGTCGGTGCCACCCTGGTTCAATGTGTCATGCAATTATGTGGTTTTAGGTGGGCTTATGATTGGGATTCTACATTAAGCCTTACCTATATGCACCTGGTATGTAAGCTATCATGGATTAGATCAGCTACAATTACCAATTAAAGCTGCAAGCAGCATTGAGGCCCTCGCAGCTTAGCGCCGCTCGGACCTTATTGAGGCGACCGCGCGAGCTCCAGCTCGTCCGCTCGGTCGCCATTTCGAAGTCTCTCGTGTCTACTCCGCACCAGGGGTGCACACGCACAATAAATCTGGTTCAGATCGGATGATGTCTCACTGAGATATAACAGTTTGAATAATCTAGGGGGCGCTCTGGAGTCACATGTTAAACCACAATATCAATGTGTCCACAAGGTCTCACTGATGATACACAATAAATCTGGTTCAGATCGGATGATGTCTCACTGAGATATAACAGTTTGAATAATCTAGGGGGCGCTATGGAGTTATATGTTAAACCACATTATCAATGTGTCCACAAGGGCTCACTGATTATTCACAATAAATTTGGTTCAGATCGGATGATGTATCACTGAGATATAACTATAGAAATAATGTAGGGGGCGCACTTGAGTCAAATGTTAGCCCACCATATCAATGTGTCCACAAGGGCTCACTGATGATGCACAATAAATCTGGTTCAGATCGGATGATGTATCACTGAGATATAACAGTTTGAATAATCTAGGGGGCGCTCTGGAGTCATATGTTAAACAACAATATCAATGTGTCCACAAGGTCTCACTGATTATGCACAATAAATCTGGTTCAGATCGGATGATGTATCACTGAGATGGGACTATAGAAATAATGTAGGGGACGCATGAAGCGCAAGTTTGAGGCCTGGCCACGCCCCTTTAGCATAAACGAAAACGCAAACTTTTGATAACTTTTACTGTCCAATGTGTTAAGGGCATGTTAACCAAGTTTAAAGGCAATCCTTCAAAATCACTAAGAGGAGTTTGTTTAAATACGCAATTCAAAAACATCGGAAAATGACCTTTGACCCAAAATGGCCGACTTTGTTTTTGTTTTGGACCAGGGTTCCAAGAGACTTTTTTGTAGGTCCTGACAATTTACACATGTATACCACGTTTCATAATTCTGGGATAAAGCATGGCTGGGGGCTGATTTTTAAACTAAATTCTAGGGGGCGCTCTGGAAGAATCAGGCCACGCCCACTACATATTGGACTGCAGTCCTGTCGAGGGATGGATAAATATAGATCTTAGTGAATTTGGTGTAGCTGGGAGCTTATATTAGGAAGTTATTTTAGCTTGATGTTTCATGGAGAATGGCCAGATTTGAGGCTTGGCCACGCCCACATGCTTTGACATAGAAAAATTATTTTGATAACTTTTGACCTTCAATGCCTCAAGATAGTGCTGACCGAGTTTGACGCCTGGATCTCGAAAGCTCTAGGACGAGTTCGCTCAGATATGACGTAAATGAAATAGACCAAATTGTGACTTTGACCTAAGGCCACGCCCACATGCTTTGACTTAGAAAAATTCTTTTGATAACTTTTGACCTTCAATGCCTCAAGATAGTGCTGACCGAGTTTGACGCCTGGATCTCGAAAGCTCTAGGACGAGTTCGCTCAGATATGACGTAATTGATGTTTCATGGAAAATGGCCAGATTTGAGGCTTGGCCACGCCCACATGCTTTGACATAGAAAAATTCTTTTGATAACTTTTGACCTTCAATGCCTCAAGATAGTGCTGACTGAGTTTGACCCCTGGATCTCGAAAGCTCTAGGACGAGTTCGCTCAGATATGACGTAAATGAAATAGACCAAATTTGACTTTGACCTAAGGCCACGCCCACATGCTTTGACTTAGAAAAATTCTTTTGATAACTTTTGACCTTCAATGCCTCAAGATAGTGCTGACCGAGTTTGACGCCTGGATCTCGAAAGCTCTAGGACGAGTTCGCTCAGATATGACGTAAATGAAATAGACCAAATTGTGACTTTGACCTAAAATGGCCGACTTCCTGTTGGCTTTGGACCATTGCTCCAAGAGACTTTTTTGTAGCTCCTGATGAGATACATATGTGTACCAAGTTTCATTATTCTAGGATAAAGCATGGTGTCAATAGACCTTTAAATGTCAAAGTTATAGCGTTTCGTTTGTTTCGGCGAGTACGCCAAGTTCACCGCTCCACCACGCCCCCTGAACATATACGAAAAGTCAATTTTTTTGATAACTTTTAAAGGCCCATGCCTTAACTGCATTCTGACCAAGTTTGAAGCCGATAGGTCGAACGCCTGAGAAGGAGTTCGTCAAAGTTCGACATGAGTAAAACTGAAAAATGACCAAAATTTGACCTTTGACCCAAAATGGCCGCCTACCTGTGCATTTTAGAGGGTACCTCCAATGTACTTTTTTTCTTGAATTGGGGAGATCTACATATGTACCGAGTTTCAGATCTGTACGACTTACGGTTTTCCCCAACTCACGTTAGGGGGCGCTGTTGAGCAGTTAGGCCACGCCCACTTGCGATTACACCAGAATCATAAAATTTTAGTTGGGGGACAATTTTGGGTGAAGTTTGGTGAGTTTTTGAATATGTTAAAGGCCCCAAACGGCCGCGCGAAGTGACGGAAAAAGAAGAATAATAATAATAATTAAAGCTGCAAGCAGCATTGAGGCCCGAAGCAGCTTAGCGCCGCTCGGACCTTATTGAGGCGACCGCGCGAGCTCCAGCTCGTCCGCTCGGTCGCCATTTCGAAGTCTCTCGTGTCTACTCCGCACCAGGGGTGCACACGCACAATAAATCTGGTTCAGATCGGATGATGTCTCACTGAGATATAACAGTTTGAATAATCTAGGGGGCGCTCTGGAGTCACATGTTAAACCACAATATCAATGTGTCCACAAGGTCTCACTGATGATACACAATAAATCTGGTTCAGATCGGATGATGTCTCACTGAGATATAACAGTTTGAATAATCTAGGGGGCGCTATGGAGTTATATGTTAAACCACATTATCAATGTGTCCACAAGGGCTCACTGATTATTCACAATAAATTTGGTTCAGATCGGATGATGTATCACTGAGATATAACTATAGAAATAATGTAGGGGGCGCACTTGAGTCAAATGTTAGCCCACCATATCAATGTGTCCACAAGGGCTCACTGATGATGCACAATAAATCTGGTTCAGATCGGATGATGTATCACTGAGATATAACAGTTTGAATAATCTAGGGGGCGCTCTGGAGTCATATGTTAAACAACAATATCAATGTGTCCACAAGGTCTCACTGATTATGCACAATAAATCTGGTTCAGATCGGATGATGTATCACTGAGATGGGACTATAGAAATAATGTAGGGGACGCATGAAGCGCAAGTTTGAGGCCTGGCCACGCCCCTTTAGCATAAACGAAAACGCAAACTTTTGATAACTTTTACTGTCCAATGTGTTAAGGGCATGTTAACCAAGTTTAAAGGCAATCCTTCAAAATCACTAAGAGGAGTTTGTTTAAATACGCAATTCAAAAACATCGGAAAATGACCTTTGACCCAAAATGG
>JBBPBX010013226.1:0-48995 GCA_038048925.1 Garcialebias charrua | reverse complement strand
TACCGTATTTTTCGGAGTATAGGTTGCACCTTTTTATCATTTTTTCATGGCCTGCGACCTATACTCAGGTGCGACCTATATATGGCTTTTATCACTTTCGGCGAAACAAATTTTAAAAATCCAGCTCATTTCACAATTACATTTATTAAGGAAAAGTTCAGCTCAGACACATATTTGCTATAATTTTTATCAAACAAATAATTGTTTTTAAGTGTTAATCTTCTTAAAAGCCTTGCTGTGCGCTCCTGTGGCAGACATTTGCAGCAGAGCCAAATGTAGGTGCGACATATACTCCGGTGCAACATATCTAGGGATTTTTCCAATCTATTGGTGATAATTGGACAATGCGACCTATACTCCGGTGCGACCTATACTCCGAAAAATACGGGCTTAATTTTTAGCTTTTTTCTACAGATTTTCAGATTACCGGTATGTATAAAACACACATTCAATTAAATTCCTGCTAGAGCTGCACTTTTTTTCACCCGAGGCCCCAGTCCAACCCGACACAACCTGACCCACAATTCGGGACAGGTTGGGCCAAAATAATTTGCTTAATGGGTGGACCAACCAACCAACCAACCAATCAATCAATCAACCAGTCAGCCAGTCAATCAACAAGCCAGCCAGCCACCTATCCAGATAACAAACCAACCAATCAACCAGCCAATTCAGCCAACCAGCCAGTAAACCAACCAGCCAGCCACCTAACCAGCTAACCAACCAGCCAGCCAGTTAACCAACCAATTTTTTTGCTGAACTGAACAATAAAAACACAATCTAAAAGTTGTAATATTTATAAACATATGTAACAATTCAATAGATAATAAATTAAGCACGGTGGTACAGTTGTTAGAGCTGCTGCCTCTCAGCAAACAGATCACTCTGGTTCAGTTCCTGACCAGGGGCCTTTCTGGGTGGAGTTTGCACGTTCTCTCCGTGTATGCATGTTTTTTTCTGGGTACTCCAGTTTCCTCCCAAAACATGCATGTTAGGCTAACTGGTAACTCTAAATTGTCCCTAGGTGTGAGTGAGAGAGTGAATGGTTGTTTGTCTTGTTTGTCTCCGTGTGTCCCTGTGATGGACTGGAGACCTGTCCAGGGTGTCCCCCGCCTCTCACATAGCTGGACATGGGCACCAGTAACCCCTGTGACAAGAAAAGGAAGAAGCGGGTAAAGATGAAGGATGGATGGATTGATAATAAATTAGCAAAAATGAATAAATAAAACAGGTATCTGATTTTAAACAATTTAAACTTGATTAAATGTGAAAGTTTTTTTTTATGTAAAGAGAATTGAATATCAGTTTTTATATAAATGCAATGTGATAAAATATATGTCTTAAAAAAAGATTCAATACATATTAGATCCAGTAGTGACACAAAATGATCTTTGAGGCTCCTCAAATGTGCAGGACAATTATTGACTGTTTCATTATAAATAGCTTGTTAGCTGCTTTGCTATCACTGTTCAGCTTTTCAGCTGAGGGCTCCAGTCTTTAACATGTTCAAACCTATTCGCTCTCAAACACGTCTTTTAAAATGTAAAGCAATTAAGTCAATTTCCCCAAATGCCATATTAATAATTAGTCACATGGCAGGCATTTCTACTCTCAGGGCTTTGTAGTTCCTGAAAGACCTCATTAGAAGTAAAACTTGACACGCCCATAATGTTCGGCTCATTTCTTCTGCCAGACTTTCATTTTGGTTTAATTTCCCTTTTTTTCTCTCCATGGTCCATGTCTTGGCAAACAAAACTTCCTGTTTTATTTTGAAAAGGATTTTCCTTTTGCATCTCCACAGGCTTTCCTTTTAGCCTTAGTTTAAACCTGTTGAGCAGCCTGAAGGTCCCACACCTGTGTTTGATCAGATGATTAGTCCAGTCATTTTTATAGCTTTCCTGTGTAGCATCCTTGGTCAGTGCCAGAATTTCATCATGTCCCTCTGTCTTTCTCTGTTAATGCTCACATGTTTTGTCTGTTTGGTCTCCTGTCACCCGGTGCCATCCGTTTGTAAGTTAAATTAGACACATCTTGTCTTAAAATACTGAGTTATATCTTGTGTTTCAACTGTAAGATGTTTTGTTGTCATTCGTTGGTTGTCCTCACATTTTTCTGTAGATTCTGTTAGTACATTTCTTTATGTGGGGACTTTCTCCTGGTTCGTGGAGCTTATTGCTTTCCTCCTTCTGCAGCGTCTCGTCTCCTTGAGAACATGGATTTGTCCATGGATCCTTGTGAAAACTTCTATCAGTACGCCTGTGGAGAATGGCCCAAGAAGCACATCATCCCAGAGACCAGCCCGAGATACACCACATTTGACGTCTTACAAGAAGAACTGGAGGTCATCTTAAAAGGTCTGAATACGTCTATCTATGTATGTGTGTATGTGTGTAACATGAATAAATAAAAATTGTATACTAATAGGACCTTCATGAAGTCGCAGAACACGTTGGTAAACTTTTCATTTTTTTATGCAGTACACAAAAGCTTTTTTTTAGCTTTCATGACTATTGCGACAGCTATCATGGGTTTGGTCTTTTGCATACATGTTGTATGTGCATGAAGTTTATTACAAGGCAGCTGGACTTAAAGAGTTCTGGCTCATGCATTATTCATAACACACTAAAGACTAAAGACTTAAATCAAGAACAAGAACATATCTGCATTGGTTTTTGCCAGGATTCCAACAGATTCTTAAAACCATCTAGAGAGGTCAAGGCTTAGAGCTTCAGAACTTTTTGTAAGATATTCCAGGAAGCAGGAGCACCATACTTCAAAAGGTCTCGTCATTTTGTGAAGCTCATGCTGCTCTCGACATTTGCTACTCAAGTGTATGAACAAGTATTAGGTGTGGTGGCTCACTTTCTATTCTCTTTGGCACCTGCTTTTAGCTAAAACAGGTTGGCTGCTGTAAGAAATCCTGGTGCAGTACCGTAACTTTCAAACCTAAGTAAAATGGGTATTGAATGCATTTTTGTGCAGGATTCTATATACTGTATATTTTCCTTCCAAGAACATCAACTCCGTGGAGATTTTTCAGAGTGCAGGTATACTGATTTTGGATAACTATCTGTAGTTTGACTCACTGTTGTGGAACCAAAGATCTAAACGGTCCGCCCAAAGCAGACTCGACCCAGAGGATTTGAAGGACCAGAAAACACTCGGGTACTGTGTTCAAGGCGAGCCACAATCTTGCGTAACAAGTTCAAATACCTGGGAGTAGACCATAAAGGTGGTGTATAAGTTTGCTATATATTGCAATGAGCCAGTTTCCAACCCCATTTATACATAAAATTATATTGGTTGTCACTGATTGCCCATTTTGAACCATAAAATTATATTGGTTGTCACTGATTGCCCATTTTGAACCATAAAATTATATTGGTTGTCACTGATTGCCCATTTTGAACCATTTATTCCCTTGATTGACACAGGGACAAACATACTGCCTAATTTTAAAATGATTCAGTGATTTAGGCAACAATCTTTGTGGTTTAAAAGTAAAACTACTAAACCTTCTTGCAGTCTTCCAATCAAAACTCTTCACATTACCTCTCTCTCTCTTGTCTGCCTCTTGCACTTTATTTACAGGTATCCTTGAGAAGACTGTGGAGGGGGAGGCTGCTGCTTTCACCAAGGCCAAGACCCTTTACAAGTCCTGTACCAATGAGAGTGAGTCCCCTGGCAGAAGATGTTAATGCAGACTTTTAAAAATGTAATCTGTTTTGTAATAACTGTTTCATTGATGCCCTGGAAGGTGTCAGTTTGTTGTACTGAAGTTGTAAAATATGGGAATTCATTCAGTTTGCAGCCTTTCTTTAAGACTTTCAGAGGAAACCGTTTCGGGGGTGGGGGAGGACTAATTTCCAGTAGCTATTTTCAATAAGGCTACCTTGTAAGCACAATAAGCATTTGTAAATATATTTCTTTAGCATATAATTGTGCTTTATCACTGCATTAAAAGTATCTACAACTAATATAATATCAATAGGTTTACAAATACTTATTGTGCTTACAAGGTAGTAACTTAGCCTGTAGAATGTCTAATATAACAACTCTAAATGAAATATATAGGTGGCAGATTTGGCGTCTTAATAGATTTCTCTATAAACGGTTAGTAAATCAATAAACTATTAGCCATCTATAAGGGGATCTAGAAGTGGCACCGTTCTAAACTATATGTGAATATCCAAATATAACTGGTGAAAAGTATCAGCAAATCCTTACCATGTTTGCATTTTGTAATTGTTTACTAAAGCTTTAATAGAGCAGAGAGGAGGAGGTCCTTTGCTAGACATGCTGCCTGATGTGTTTGAGTGGCCCATCGCTGTGGACAACTGGGAGGCAGACTATGGTTTGACTTTTCATTTTTATATACTTTCATACCTTTCCACTATCCCAAAATGTCATTTATTACATTTTTCACCTTCTTCCTGCTCCTTATTTCCTCAGGGAAAACTTGGAGATTAGAAGATGTCATTGCCAGGTTAAATGAGAAATATGGAACTCGACCCTTGGTGAACTTTTTCATTGACACTGACGACAGGGACTCCACTTCATACGTCATTAATGTGTGTAGAATATGCTGCCAGAAAGCCCTTTTTTTTATACAAGATATATTACGGCTATACGTAAATGTTCATGTAACTTTTACTTTTCTAATTAACTAGTTTGACCAGCAGACGAGCCTCGGCCTCTCGTCCAGAGATTACTACACCTGCGATGGTCCCTATGCAGAGGTTTGCCTCAGTTTCTAGTAAACTCGTATTGATAAAAGTACCACTTCATTTGAATTGGGGCCATGACGTTTTGTTCAGTTTCTTTAAAATTGACAACAAATGGAGAAATTCTTTGAAACGGCATTGCAATGAAGTGCACACATGCTCTCGTTGGATCAATTATACACCAAAAACAAAACTAACGTCGCAGAAACTTGTAAGGAAAATCAAAGTTAACAAAATTTGGTTCTATCCCAGCGTTGTTCAGATGGTGACTGGAGCTCCTTAAAAAATAATTAATATGCAGAAAGCAGTACTTGCTGCAGCTAGGATTTAAGACTGGCTGTCTCGACTGGCTGTCTCGTTCAAATTGTTTCCATGCATAAATGTTAGGAGTTGCATCCTTGCTTTTATGAAAACCATTAGCATTTTTTTTCTTCTTTGAAACAGGCATGTCGAACTTATGAGCAGTTCATGATTGACCTGGCTAAGCTGATTCGCTCTGATCGAGGACTGGAAGTCAATGAAACTCTCTTAAGAGAGGAAGCAATGCGAATTATGGACTTGGAGAGGGACATTGCCAATGTAAGCATACATTTATTGAGCATGCATCAGGGCATACATTTATACTTAACAGAACACGGGTGCAATAAAAACCTTGACATTTTTCTTAAAAGGGTCATTAGGAATTTGTGCCATCCGTCAGAAAACATAATAACTGTACATGTGTAAAATAAATTTCTTTTGATGCACTCAAATCTATGCTTTCAAATTTCCTACTGTGCTTTTCTGCCCTTTTCATGGTTTACGATTATTGCCTTATTTTCACAGGTGATGTCAGTAAAAAAAAATCTATACAAATTATCTGACAACTTGCTGCTTCTAAACTATAGATGGGTAAAGTACTCATCATGCACATAACCTTCAGATGGTAACTTTTTTTAGAAGTTGAACTGGCTACAGCTCAACTGACTATTATGTTGCTGCAGGCTTTCAACCCTCTGTGGCTGTATTCTCCAAGGGAATTCCTTTGGGAAATTGAGACGGCTTTTCACAATACAGCCTTTAGATTTCCTGCTTCTGGTACTTTTTTTTTTTTTTTTAGATATTAACCCAGCACTTGATTTACCGGTAGTAAAACTCATTATTCACCCGTAGACTAGACTCTTCTCCTGTAAGCTGATATGTACCCATTTTATGATCCATTTACAGTATTTGCCTAGTTTTTTAGTAAACTGCATTTTTATACCGGCATCACTCTGAATAAAATCTGTTTTGTAAAAGGGGAAAAATTTAAGACACCCCCCCCCCATATGTCTTTGAAAAGGGAATGTTTTGGAAGATGTGCAATTCATTTATAGAAATGATTTGTACAGAGCAGTCAAACTATTTCATATGACCAGGGCCGAATTTAGGATGGGGGACCCTGGGGTGGAGTCAATATGGGGGCCCATATATATTTTTGTTTTGGTTCAGATGATGAGCAGAAAATGACTGAATAGTAAGTTTTCACAACTTTTATGTCAGTTGTCACAAACTACAAACAACCCTGAACTGGTTTCTAGAAACACAAAACGACATGTTGTCCATGATAGGACTGAAACAACCCTGAACTGGTTTCTAGAAACGCAAAACGACATGTTGTCCATGATAGGACTGAGCACAGTTAAGGACCTTTTAGGAAAAATAATTAATTCCCATGTTGTGTGGGGAACGGATTATTTTAGGTGGCTGAAATAATCTGTCCCCCCCCCCCCCTTGTAACTATGGCAAATGTTTTCAAATTCGCAGGATGTGTTCATGAGAGAGGACTGAGCATAGTTAAGGACTTTTAGAAAAAATAGTGTGCACATGTTGTTGGGGGGCAGCTTATTTCAGATAACTACTATCAGGTAACTTTGGCAAATAAAGAGCATTTATTTCCAAAGTTTCAAGGATAGTTGTGTGTGATTGAAGCTAAATCTCAAGATGCTTGAATAATCCCTGCCGAATGTGGACCAAAACATTACAGAGTTTGAATTTTAAGGCTGAAATCTTGTGTTCCACGTACTTTATTTCTAAAATCCTTTTTTCTCTCAAATAATGGATAAAACGGACATAAACTACCAAAAAATAGCAGCTAGAAATAATTTTTCTCCAGTCATTTTTAATTAAGAGATTTAGCCTACCAGAAAGCCTACACTTTGCAGGAAGTTTTCTTGTCCTGCTATAGCTTCCATCCTTCAATATTAATAAGTGTAAATATACAATGTTTTGGTGGCTGACTGATACTTTGTATTTGTCAGGCTAAAGTTAACATGACCAAATCTGTAGATTCTGTCGACGATTATAACAAAAGCAAACAAAAAAAAAACTGTAGGCTCTAACACCCCACACAAGACCAGGTTTATTTATTTAGTGGTTTCATATTTATCACCAGGAGCTGTTGATTAAAATGAAAGTTATAACCATGACACAATAGTGTGTGGACTCGTTTTATAGAGTAATCTTATCAGATGCGCCTTGAAGATGGTCGGATCCGCCTCTCTGATTGATGTGCGCGCTCCCGACACAGGGGGAACAGATCTTCACAGGGGAACAGAATTTCGCACAAGACCAGTGTTGGCAAAGCTAAGGGTTTGAGAAGTGGTGGGTAATGATGGTTCTGCTCTATCTCTGCACAGGTTTAAAAAAAGCCTGTCAGTTTAGGCATTTTGTTTATCGCCACTTTGTCACAATGCTCTTTTTCTATTTTCCTTCTCTGCGCTCCATTGTCGTATTTCCTGTTGTCCGCCATTGTAAAAAAAAATTATCACTGACGCAACGTCAGTGATTGACGCTCCTCCCCCAATGCTCACAAAAAAACAAACGTCTTTCGGGAGCGGGAACCCCAAAGCGCCGGGGCCCTGCGCTACAGCCCCGGTAAGCCCGTGCTAAAATCCGGGCTTGCATATGACTTTAAACGTCTAAAATAAAGTGTCAATTTGGGTCTAACCAAATGGTACTGTCATGGTAATTGCTGTTAAATTGGTTAATGAAACAAAGCTACTATTCCAACTTTTTCTACAACACAAACAAGTTTCTGGTCTCCATTTATTTTTCTAAGCTGCTCATGTCACTGATATGCCTGTTTACTTCCACTTGGCTGCTTTCACTTAATTGGCAGCCAGAGCCGTCAAGCTGACATTTAGAGCTGAGGCCTCCTGTGCTGCTAAATGTTTCACTGAAGGTATATGCGTGTCAGGAAAGCAAAACAATTGTTTTGGTTATCTTTAAATTTTAGTGTTTTGCTCTGCTTCAGGCCACTGATGCACCAGAGGATCGAAAAAACCCAATTTTTCTCTACAACAAGATGGAACTGGGAGAATTGAATGACAACTTCACCCTTGAAGTGGAATCAAAGGTAAAATGTGCATTTTAATTTTGGCTTGTCAAATTGTGCTGCTTTCCAATTGCTCACCCCCTCCTCCTCCCCAAACTCAACCTGTAGGTGTTCGACTGGATTTACTTCACAGCTAAGATAATGAACACAGTCAACCTCACCATTCCCAGCACAGAGAAAGTCATAAACTACTCCCCCAACTATTATAGAAGACTTAACCAAATCTTGGACAAATACACAAAAAGGTGGGATTTAATTTGTTTTTGTGGGGATTGTGTGCATCTTTGTATGTACAGTAGTGTGGTGAACCATTGCTCTTGGATCGTACATATATACAGTATATGAGAACAGAATTGCTCTTGGATCGTACATATATACAGTATATGTGAACAGAAATTTGTTATTTTTTCCCTTCACTCAGGGAGTTGCAAAACTACATGGTGTGGTGCTTTGCTATGAACATGGTGGTGGACCTGAGCAAAGCTTACAGAGACACCAGGAAAACTTTCCGCAAGGTATTCCGCAAGTATCTAACTTTCACCAACATTAGAAATGGATGAAATGGGGAAATTTCTTCTGAGAATATATAGTGATATGAAATTACAGTGAAGCAAAGAACAGTATGCACATATTCATGGTTTAAAGAATAGGTCATATTTTGTAGAAAAGTTGAGCAGTTACTCGGCTGAGGTGTTTTGAACAAACTTGGTTTGGAGACTTTTTTTTTAAATCAAATTGTAAGGGGTATCTTGGATGAATTGGACTAAAGAGGATTGCTATCATAAAACAAACCAAATCTAAGATTTCATGTGAATTGTTTTATCAAGCTTTACACCTGCAAGTCATTTTAGCATCTTTATGATCATTTCAGGAAAACTTGTCTGCTAGATGTGGAGCGGCTGCTCTGCAAAAGTTACATATAGATGGCTGCTGCTTTGCACCTAAATTCTAAAACTGATCAGTTTTGCCATGGATGTGTATTGACATTGCAGCTGGGGTTGTTTGAACAAAACAGAAATCCACTTGCATCTTGGTCCCACTCTGACTAGTCATTGGCTCCCTGTGCGCCTCAGGATTGATTTTAAGATTCTTTTAGTAGTTTTTAAATGTCTCAATGGTCTAGCACCATCTTATCTTGCAGAGCTGCTATTGCCCTATGAACCCCCGCGGACATTAAGGTCCTCTGGTACTGGACTACTAACAGTTCCAAAAGTCAGAACTCAAACTTACGGTGAGGCTTCTTTCCAGTTCTATGGTCCCCGTCTGTGGAATAGTCTGCCGGAGAACCTGAGGGCTGCAGAGAATGTTGTTGTTTTTAAGAGCAGGCTCAAGACCCATCTTTTTAACTGCATTTCCTGAACTGGTTCATCTCTATCCAAGCTATACATTTTCCATACTACTGTATTTAATTTTATTTATTTATTTTGTGTGTGTCGTTTGCTTTAATTTTGTGAGTTTATTGTTTTATAATTCTGTACAGCACTTTGAGCTGCTTTTAGTATGAAGGGTGCTTTATAAATAAAATTGATTGATTAGCTCGTAATGTGAACTAAATCGTCTACAACAACTTGTTCTATAAAACTTCAAAATAAAAATTGTAACTTTTGCTTTCACACTTGAGTCAAAATTGTATAAAACGCAGAAACATAAATCTGATTCAGCTTTGTTATTGCACTGAGGAAAGTGTCTAAATGAATTTGCTGCTGGGGTTAGTAATGCATCGAACTGTGAATGTTGAGCCTTCATAATTGGCAAAAATTAGATTGTCATTGAGGCCTATTAGGTTTTAGGTTAATGGAACTACCGCTCCTCTTTTTGCATCAAGAAAAATGCTTGCAACAATTTCTCAACGAAATACCTACCGGTATTTCATTCTTCACCACAACGAACAGGCACATAGTATGCAATACTGCAGAAGTTGCACCAATCCACCAGTTGATCTCGTTCCCATTTTTTACCCCACTTGTGGGCTGCAAAGTGTTTTATTTTTATTTTTATATTGGTGGTTCTTCATTCCTACATCAAACTTTAGGTGGTTGCTGAAAGGACAAGATTCATACAGGCGGTCATAGTTTTCTATGTAGGGTAGCTGGACTCTCCCTTATGCACTGTAAAGCCCAGTTTGGCCTGAGTGGTTTTTGTTTCTTCCTCAGCAGAGTGCGGCCTCAATTTGGGTGGGATTGTCATGGCAAGACCACGCAAATCCCAGCAATAACTTTAGCTCATCGTCTTTCCAGGGCACTGGTGCTACTTTTGTCTTGTCTTTTATTTATTTTTTCTTCCCTAAAACAAAAATGGCTGCTCTCGGTCTCACAACCAGCCAGAAGCAGCTGAAGACTCCAGTGGTAAGGAGAAGTTGCTAGAATTATGATTCATATTTGACATGATGCCCTGGGCCAGTGAACCAATTAATGGCGAGCAGTCTGTGACATGAAATCTGCAGCATCAGCTCAGCCTGAATGGAACCACAGGTTTCTGAGTTTCAAAATGGAGGTTGAACTGGATCAGACTGCCCAATGCAAATTCACAAAAACAACCTTGGCACTTTTTTCTTTTTTCATAATGTCAGATTATTTGGCTGATACTGGAGGCAATACTAAAATGCTAAATGCTAATAACTTAATATGTTGGCATAAATACCGCAGACTAGGCTTTAGATATGCTAATGATGTTGGTACCATTGATAGTAGGTTTTCATTTGTTCATGAACAAACTTAAATATGTAAGGTTGGCATGTTCCTAATGGAAGCATACTATGTGCTCAGATTTATTTTAACATTTGTCTGGGTTCTTCTTTAATAAACACATTATACAATTAACATTACTCCGTTTTCCCTCATGTCTGCTTGTTCTCCACAAGGCTCTGTATGGTGTAACGTCAGAAGTTGCTGTGTGGCGACAATGTGCACGTTATGTCAACAACAACATGGACGATGCTGTAGGACGGCTGTATGTGCAGGAGGCCTTCTCTGAAAATAGTAAAGAACTGGTGAGTTGAAGGTGAAGTGGCCTTTTGATTGGATCAGAATAAATTTGAAAGATAAGCTACTATGAATACTTTTAAGTATAATGGGCATCCTGATATGAAATGTTTGCTTTCTTTTCATTGACATTTTGAATATAATATAAATCGTGTGGGTGTCTAATTTATCCAAACATACTGTATGAGAATGCGTTTAAGGCAACTCATCAGGACCTTTCTTCTCTATTGGACCTCTGTAATCTAACACATAGAGCCAATATCCAACTTCCATGTGTTAAAAACGCATACAGCTGCTTTTAACCATCCATTATCTTCAACCTGCCTAATTTTTATTTTTTATTGGGCTGCAGGGATCATTGGTCCCCATGTCCATCTATCACTGTTGGAGAGGTTGGGGACACCCTGGATAGGTCTCCAGTCCATTACAGGGACACATGGAGACAATTCACACACTCACTCACACCTAGGGACAATTTGGTTACCAGTAAGTTCAACATGCATGTTTTTGTCTGTGGGAGGAAACGGGGGTACCTGGAGAACGCACACATGCATAGTGAGAACACAAACTCTATCCAGAAAGGTCCATGGCTGGGATATGAACTGGCAGCCTTCTCCCAAGAGGTAGCAGCTCTTCCAACTGATCCACTGTGCCACTGCTGCTTTAGCCATGAACGTTTATCTAATCATGTCTATTGCTTGACCAAACCTTGTTTGATTTGGCAACTGGCAAACTTTAATCTTAACAAGCCTTTAAGTGAAGATGCCAAACATCACTTGCAACAACTTTACAAGTGCCAACAACGTTGAATCGTTTTTATTGAAACACTTAAGTATATTGTCATGCAAAACAGATTCATAAACTTGGAGATAAAGATGCAATTTTCATCCCCTTTGCAAAATATTTCTAAAAGTTGCATTATATTTGTTCCACGATGGGAAATTTCAGGAATTAATATTTTGCAATGAACAAAATAAATGGAGTCAATGCTCCCTAGCCCGGACGTGGGTCACCGTGGCCCCACTCTGGAGCCGAGCCCGGAGGTGGGGCATGCTGGCGAGCGCCTGGTGGCCGGGCTTTTACCCATGGAGCCCGGCCGGGCACTGCCTGAAGATGAGACGTGGGTCCCCCTTCCCATGGGCTCACCACCTGTGGGAGGGACCAAAGGGGCCGGTTGCAATGTGGGATGGGTGGTGGGCGAGGACCTTGGCGGTCTGATCCTTGGCTACAAATGCTGGCTATTGGGATGTGGAATGTCACCTCTCTGGTGGGGAAGGAGCCTGAGCTGATGTGTGAGGTTGAGAGGTTCCGACTAGAAATAGTCGGACTCACCTCAACGCATGGCTCTGGTTCTGGAACCAGTTTCCTTTAGAGGGGTTGGACACTCTTCAATTCTGGAGTTGCCCCTGGTGAGAGGCGCCGAGCAGGAGTGGACATACTCGTTGCCCCCCATCTTGGTGTCTGTACATCTCACCCCGGTGAACGAAAGGGGGGGGACGGGTCCTGACTGTTTGTGCCTATGCACCAAACGGCAGCTCAGATTACCCACCCTTTTTGGAGTCCTTGGAGGGGGTATATTGTACTCCAACACGGTATTTATTGGTAGTTCAACCTCGCGGTCTGTCCACACAAACGAATGAAAAAAATATATAACAGGAAGTTGTGGTTGCTTTGAAGGGTTGTGACTGCACTACACTGCCACCTATGGGTTCGGCATATTCGGCATATTCTTTACAAAGATTTGTGGTGAAAATAAACGGGGACATGTAGACTAACATTTTAAATATCCGAACATGTATGTACAGAGATTTTTTTTTGCAAAGATATTCATTTTTCAAACACCAGGCTACGTTTGTACAGGGCCTTATTTCCGTCTTTCCTTTCTTTCTATCCTATAAAGAAAGTCTAAATTGGACCACTTTTAAACAAGTGTGTACTTGTTTCCGTCATTTTATTCATGCAGATCTGTCAAGGGAAATAATTACAAAATGTGTTTGATGCATTTTTATGATACACTTGGATCAGTAAAATTTTTGCGGCTCATATTTTGAGTTCAGATGGAGGAGATGATTAAAGACATTCGGGAAGTGTTCCTTAATGACATCAATGACCTAACCTGGATGGATGCAGAGACCAAGAGAGCCGCAAAAGAAAAGGTA
Organism: Garcialebias charrua; assembly: GCA_038048925.1. Classification (NCBI taxonomy): domain Eukaryota; kingdom Metazoa; phylum Chordata; class Actinopteri; order Cyprinodontiformes; family Rivulidae; genus Garcialebias; species Garcialebias charrua. The sequence goes on along the minus strand of JBBPBX010013226.1, from coordinate 35,776 downwards.
TGACATTTAATTATTGCCTTGTTTTAACTGTACAACAGATTCTAAAATATTCTTTACTTTGGTACAGGCCCAAGCTATTCGAGAACGTATTGGCTATTCTGAAAAGATCATGGACGATGAATACTTGAATAAAGAGTACAAAGATGTGAGTGTCTAGGGGGAATGCTGTTTTCAATCCTTCACTGAATTCATGTAATGGAAAGCTTTCATGATGTATTGGTTTTAATGAAAAATTTCAGAGAATGTTTGACTTGTGAGCTTTGCTTCAGATATATGACCAAGTGTTGATGGCTTTCATCACTGCTAATCCTTCCCTGATTCTCCTGCTGTGTGTTGGTGTTAGCTGATCTACAGTGCAGAGGAGTACTTTGAAAATGTCCTACAGAACCTCGAGTATCTGCAGAAGAAGAGCCTGAGGAAACTGAGAGTCAAAGTCAACAAAGACGAGTAAGCACTTTCCGTGTTTTTGTGTGAATGAATGGGGGTAAAATTAACAGCCCTATTCCAGATGTGTTGTAATTCAGAGCTGCAGTGCTTAGTGTGTAAAACTCATTTGAAATGACTTCATTTATGATGGTTGCGGTGTGACCCACTACAGTATCTACCTCAATTTTTAGCACATTGTGCTCACTTTCTCCCTCACAAATGCCTACGCTCAAAGTTCAGCTTTGCACAGCAGGGATTCCAACATTTGCCTGAGTATTTATAGCTGCAGGTTAATTTCAATGGTTCTAATCAAAGGCTAATTGTGGCATGCCTCCATGCTCTTTGTGGTACCATAGTTTACTTCCACTATTTTATTTTTCTCTAGGTGGCTAACTGGAGCAGCTGTTGTGAATGCCTTCTACTCATCCAGCAAAAATCAAATTGGTATTAAACATGTGCATCAACAAATGCATTTATTAGTTAAAATATGAATAATCCAATGTAGCTTTTTTATTTTTACTTTTTGTCCTCAGTGTTCCCAGCAGGTATTCTCCAGCCTCCTTTCTTCAGCAAAGGACAGTCTAAATCTCTAAACTATGGTGGAATTGGCATGGTCATTGGTCACGAGATCACACATGGCTTTGATGACAATGGTGAGATTTATTTTTTGTCCTCTTCTGGGCTGCTGTGGCAGATTCATTAGTTTTTATTTATTTTTATAGACATCTTTCATTTTGTAATTGGTAAATGATTTCATTGTTGCTCTTTGCCTCAGGAGAGAAAAAACAAATTGAAACTTGGTCATTGAATGTATTATCTGCTTAACATATATGTGCACTCTTTCATTTAGGAAAACGCAATGTAACAAAGAAAATGTCAACTGCATTGATATTGACATGGAATAAAGAATAAGTAGTGCATTGATTTTTTTTTTTTTTTTTGAGGTCGTAACTATGATAAAGATGGTGATCTGAAGGACTGGTGGACACCAGATTCTACCCACAGATTTCTGGAGCTGTCAAAGTGCATTGTTGATCAGTATGGCAACTTCACCTGGGATCTGGCCAAGGGACTAAACGTATGATGACTAGTTTGCTTTTTAGACTTGTTTTCCAGCAACACTTTTGCAAATATTTCCATGAACCCTGCTTTACCTCATCTGTTGGCTTTCCTGCCATATTTGCATGCTTGTAATTCTTCAGCATTTCTGTCATGCAGCTTCTTCAGGATAATTTCACATTTTCTGTTTTACATAAGAGTACGTCCCCCTCATCTTGTTCTGCACTGTCCCTTTGAACAATTCATTCATTCATTCATTCAACCTTTATTTATACAGGCTAGCCTCGTTGAGTCACGGGGACTCATTTACAAGAGGGACCTGTCTCACTCACACCAAACAACCATCCACTCTCACACTCAACACGCATGTTTTTTGGTCTGTGGGAGGAAACCGGAGTACCCGGAGGAAACCCACGCATGCACGGGGAGAACATGCAAACTCCACCCAGAAAGGCCCCGGACCGGGATTTGAACCGGCAACCTTCTCGCTGAGAGGCAGCAGCTCTACCAGTTGTGCTGCCATATGGTGTTGGGTAGAACATATCCGAGTTGGTGGGAGTTACATTGCAATAGAAAGATAGTTTTGCTCCCGTAGCAGAACAATGCTTTTGTTCCCTGAGAAAATGTCTGTATTCAAAAAGTGATATCTAAAATTTGCTGATGTATAGAGGGAGAAACTAAATATTTCTCCTTATTTGATTCTGTTTTTTGATTCTGTATATTTTTCCTCTAGTTAAATGGTAAGAACACTTTAGGGGAAAACATAGCTGACAATGGAGGGATTCGACAGGCGTATCAGGTAATGAGCCCCAAAATACTTTTTTTTCTGCTTGTTTATACATGTGACTTATTGCACGACAACATTGTTAAATGACCCCTTTAGTTTAATAATGAACACATTAATCTGTCTATGGCCTGGCACACTGGTGAAAATCTTTATTCACTGGAGTTGAATAACTGAATCTACAGTCTGACTATACAAAGGCAACATACTGTTTTCAGATAAATTGGGTTTGGTATCCGTCTATATATTGAAGTTATAATGCAGAGCACTTGGACGTTTGAGGTTGTTTTAATTTTGTTAGAACATTATAAATATGAACAAAATGAGCTGTTCAAAATGTAAATGTTTGGAAATCACTTTTTTTTTTACCTGCTAATGGTTCACAACAGTCAAAAATAAAATTCCAGCAAAAAAGCTTGTGCCCTGTCAAATGCAAATGAGCTGACAGCTGGCTGCTTCCAGATCGGCAATATTCTGAACATGTAACGAGATTTAATATGACAATACATATTTGCATATGAATCAGCATCTGTGAAGGGAAAATTTGTAGAACTGAAGAGCAGAAGACTTACAATTTTAAAATGTGTATTTTTATATTTTGAAGGCCTACAAGACGTATGTGCAGCACCACGGAGAAGAGCCCCCACTGCCTGGCATCGATCTTTCCCATGATCAGCTTTTTTTTCTAAACTTTGCTCAGGTAATGTCAAAAAAGGCGTTCAATACAGGATCAACTGGACTTTATTTGAGTTGAGTTTTAAACTGCTGGGGATGAGTTTTTCTTGTCTGCATCTCAGACTGAAACGGAGATGGTTCCTGTAGTCTGCCAACTTCCTTGACATCTTCTCAAATTCTCGCACAGCTTTTAGGGTAAATGTAATGTCAGTCTCAGGTAATGTCTTATACTGTATGTGAATGTAGGAAAAGTATACAAATATGCATACAATAACTTCATTCATTATTATATATTTTTTAATTAAGACAATATTTCAATTCGCATAAGTTCAGTGTGTGTGTGTGTCTGTGTGTAACTTGGAAAATAAGCAATGGGCCAACTTCATTTTTGGAGTGTGGCTGGATCTAGGCATACAGCTCCTGTATGATTCCTTTTGCCACTTTGAAATCGAAGTTGGCCACCACCCCGTATATGTTAAGTGGACACCCCAATCATTTTACAACATGCTTTCTAGTTTTTATATTGCCTAAACGTAGTGTTTTCTTTCAAATGATTGGAGTGCCAGATTAATCTATGGGGGCCAAGGCCACCATTGGCCACCCACTGGCTCCGCCATTGCACCTTTTGGATACAAATTGCTTGCTTTGCTCACCAGGATCAGTTGCTTGCTTTGCTCACCAGGATCAGTCACTTTGTGCTGCCTCATGCTACGGGAGCAAAACTATCTTTCTATTGCAATGTAACTCCCACCAACTCGGACATGTTATACCCAACACCTTTAAAGTATACTTGCAGTTAAATTAATTTAAAAGCACGGTTTAGATCTTTTAAAAATGTGTCGTGTGTAAAGGTTATGACCAATCTTACCCCTTAAAGATTTATTTATCTTTTACAGATTAGCCTTTAATCATTTTGGTCAGAAATGGATTGCTGCAGTATTTTAATAGTAATTGATGCACATGTGACAAAACTTTACATCAAAGCCAATTTCAGGTTTATCAGTGTCATGCATTTGCTTAAAATGCAAATGGCTACAACGGCTAGCTGAATCATTTCCAATAAGAATATTACTATTTCTGCCTGGATAATAAGTCTAATTTTAAAATGACAGCAAAATGAATATTTCTTAAATGGCATTCTCATGAATCTCCATGAAATATGAGCATGATTGAGATGGCAGAAATGTGAACTTGAGTGAGATGGCAGTCGTCCACTGTTTTCTCGAGTTTTAGTCAAAGTATCCTTTAATTTTGTCTGAACTGATGAGGTGTGTATTAAAAAATCCCTTCAAAAGAGGCATTGTCATTTTTATGAACGTAAAAATAAGCTAAATTAAATTTGATAGGCCTATGAACGTAAAAATAAGCTAAATTAAATTTGATAGGCCTATGTTTTAAAATGTGGATATTTTTATACCTTTCCGGGCTGCTCTTAAAATGTTAAAGCAACTTTGAAACATGAAATGTATAAAGCTTCTGCTGTAAATGAGTACATAAATTGGTTATGTGAACACTTGTGAATTGGATGAAAGACTACCTGCTGGATTGGATCATTTCAGACTCATTACTGCATGGTTTAGTGAATTTAAGTAGTTGGATGGATAATTGAGAAAACTGTAGGCTGCCGCAAGATATTGGCTTAAAGTACATGTTTGTGTCTTTCAGGTGTGGTGTGGAACGTATCGACCAGAGATGGCTGTCAACTCTATTAAAGTAGATGTTCACAGTCCGGGGCAATTCAGGTAAAGCATCTCAATTTCCTCTACATTTGTTTGTGATTTCAACGTTCTGGGGTAGTACTTGGACAAACTAAAACTGTAGAATTAAATTTTTTGCTAAAAGGTAGCATGTTTCATGTCTTAAATTTCTCTTATTCTCCACAGGGTAATGGGCTCCCTTCAAAATTTTCCAGAATTTTCCAAAGCTTTCTACTGCAACAAAACCAGCCACCTTGTCCGTGATAAAGTTTGTCGTGTGTGGTGAACAAAGGGCTCTGGGACAGGTTGTCTCCGTCCCCTCACCATTTTGTGTCTCTCCCCTCTGACTGCTGAAGCACTAATCGTGGGGTACAGGAAGGTGGACGCTTTCCTTATAGTTCTTAACTTGATGGACCATGGCTGATAAACGGAACTTTACACTAAGACTGCGCTTCACTGTGCAGCAGCAGACTGTAGTCTTGGGCAGAAGGAGCACTGCCTTGCATTTTCTGGTATGAAAATTGGTATGCCTTACAGTTTTATCATGTCTTTGTGTGATAATGCAGTATATTAAAGTTAAACTTTTCACCATGTTTGTTTTTTTGTTTTTTTTGGGAATCATGAGGAAAGTTGACACATGTTTACATGCTTGTCATATGTCCGTTGGCTTACCATAAATGGAAACTGTTTTTTATTTTTTGAGAATTGTCAGTTGGCACCTCTTATTTAATGTGCATGGTTCCACAGTTGCTAAAACAAGGTTTGGCATTACAATACTGTCATAGTGGTGACCTTAAGAGTTCAGTTATATTTTTATTTTTTTGTGGAGTTTGGAAAGCTGATTGATGGTTCTTTGAGTTTCATTGAAGTTTTCAGAAATGGTATCGCACCAAATTTTTTGGCCCTTTTCAAACTACCGTAGTTGGCTCTTCAGTGTGTTGCTGCCATTGCATTTCAGACCTTAATTTCATACAGTATTGCACATATTCTTTCAACATTTTCACATTAATTACTATTACTTTCAGCTTACTTTTATTTACTTAGAATTTTATGGTTATTACAAGAAGAAGTTGATTGCCTGAAAAATTTGAAGCAGGACAAGGCTATTGACAATATTCTGTACCACAGACTGTACCCAGGTCTGTATGGTCTACCCAAAATCCACAAACAAGGTGTACCTTTAAGACCAATTGTTGGCATGATTAACTCGGTCACTTACAATGTTTCCAAATATCTGGTATCTGTACTCATCCCTTTAGTTGGTAGCTCAGAACACCACATACAGTACATAACACCATGGACTTTGTGGATAAGGTGAGGGATGTCATCATGGAGACTGATGAAACAATGGTCTCTTTTTTTTCCAACTCAACTTTATTTTGGTAAATTAAAACATTACAAACATAAGAAAGAAAAAAACAATATCAATGGTAAATCAATCATTTACCAAAAAAGGAATAGGCTGAAGCCAAGGCTTATACTTGCCTACCTTAGTTATAGACTCAGCAGTCTACAAATTGACAGCTATCTACTGTCCATATATATACATAAGTGCACATACAAACATTTACTGTATATTTAAGTATGAATGTATATGATGCATGCATGTACATATACTCTCATTACATACATACGTGGTTACACAATATATATATACATCTACATAACATCTCCATAAGCTTGTATAATTTTACATTTTAAGGCTCTTTTAAAGCTAACCAAAAAAGCACAGAATTTGAGATCATCACTCAGTTCATTCCACAGTTTCACGCCGATAACTGAAATACATCTACATTTTACTTTACTTTTCTCTTTACCTTGTTCAAATATTAACAAACCTCGTAAATTATATTTACTCTCTCTTAACTTAAATAATTTCTGAATTCCAGAGGGAAGACTTTTATTCAGTGCTTTATACATTATTTCCAGTATTTTTATATAAACAATGTCATTAAATTTTAAAGTATTATTTTGAATAAAAAGTTTATTAGTTGGTTCACAATATCCCACTTTATTAATAAGCCTAATTGCTTTTTTTTGTAACTTTATTAACACATCAATAGTAGTTTTATTTGCATTTCCCCATATTTCTGAGCAATATGACAAGTAGGGCATAATCAAGGAAGAGTATATAATATGCAAGCCTTTTACATTTATTAAATCTTTTATTTTAAACAATATTCCAATAGTTTTTGCAATTTTATTTCTAATATATTCAATATGAGGCTTCCAACTAAGTTTGCTATCCAGAATGATACCTAAAAAATTTGTCTCATCAGCTCTGTCGATTTCAACTCTATTTATATGCAACTTTAAATTATAAATCAGATTACTGTACCTGAAAATACCATAAATTTAGTTTTTTTTTTTTCATTTAAAGAAAGCTTATAATCAAACCACTTTTTTTTTTTTACTCGGCTAGCTCTTTTTCTACTATTTGTATTAATTCATCAAAATTCTTTCCAGAAAAGAAAAAGTTTGTGTCATCAGCAAACATTATGAATTTCAAAATACTGGACACTGTAAAAACATCATTTAAAAAAAGTATAAATAATTTAGGCCCTAGAACTGAGCCTTGAGGAAGACCACATTTTATAGTTTCAATTTGTGACTTTGTGTTGTTAATTTGTACATATTGTAACCTATTGCTCAAATAACTCTTTAACCACTGATGTGTAACCCCCCATAAGCCATATTGTTCACATTTTCCCAGTAGTCGTCGATGGTCAATGGTGTCAAATGCCTTTCATAAATCAATGAACACACCCATGAATAAATCAAAAAGGCATTCAATTCAAGATCAACTGGACTTTATTTGTAACAGAAGACGTTTCGCTTCTCATCCGAGAAGCTTTATCAATTCAATGAACCAGACTGTGTGTGCGTGTGGATTTATAACAGGAGTCACGCACCATCATATGTAAATTGCAAGCTGAGGTAACACATACATGTAAATTGACAGATCACACCTTAACAGTGGGGAGTTCCCTTGAAGAAGCGAAACGTCTTCTGTTACAAATAAAGTCCAGTTGATCTTGAATTGAATGCCTTTTTGATTTAACATGTCCTGGACGACTGAGAAACCAGCACACCCATGAATAAATACTATACCTGTTGTAGATAGCATTTAGTTTGAAGAAAATGTTCACTTCTGAAATAATGAACCAACTGCTAGTTGATTAAAGCAAAAACAGATGTGTTAATTTAAAAAAAAAACTGAAATATAAGATTTTACTTTGGGTTCATATATGTGAACATCCGGTTACAGAGGAGTCACCTGTCACAAACCACCACACGTCACTGACCATACACCACAGCCTGTTTCAAATCAGTTATTCCTATTATCTTTTGCTTTATCTATAGTTGTAAGCCAGAAATAGCAGCAGCAGCAGCTAGCTGTAGCACAGTCAGTATATATTCCGTTCAGAAAAAGAAAAAAAAATTGCAATCAACCTGTCAGAGGAGCATTACTGTTGGAGTTGGTATTTGTCTTTTTTCTGTATTGTAGGTTGTATGAGTAATTTCTTTTTAAAACATTAAATTTGATCTTTGAGTTTATAATTAGGAAGACGACTGGAAGTTATTTGTAAGAAAAACAATGTGTGAAAGCATCAATGTGTGATAGAATAAGCTAAAGTTAGTATTTCCAGTGCAATACCACCATCTGGTGGTAAAATGTCTCTACAATCACTCTGAAAATATTTTTTTTAATGGAAGAGTTCATTTTTGTTCCTTGTAAAATTTGCCAGAAGGAGCTTTGGACATTAAATGTTTCCTAGTGTTCTTTTCTGGTCTAAGTAGGATTATGTAGCACTTTGGAGCAAAAATGCAACCCAGCAATCCAAAACTAGAGGCCAAGATTGCAAACACCTCTGTGACAGTGGCATACTTTCCTGGAGAGCTGATGTAGGCAGGAATGAATGCCACCCACACGGCACAAAAAATTAACATGCTGAAAGTGATGAGTCTGGCCTCGTTGAAGCTGCCCGGAAGTTTCCTTGCCAGGAAGGCCAACAGAAGACAAATGCAGGCCAGAAGGCCAATGTAGCTCAGAACCAAAGCAAATGCAATTTTTGAACCTTCATCACAGAAGAGAATAACAAAAGGTTTCTCCCGTGGCATCATTTGGCGGGGGGCAGGGGGTGCCACAATCAGCCACAATGCACATATGATTACCTGCAGGAAAGTAACATGTCATACTTAAACATTTTAAACCAAAAAACATCTAATATGGTTATGCTATTTACATTTGTTTTTGAAGTTAGAACTCAGATCTGGAAATTAATTCATACTTAACTGGTTTAGTTTTGTTTTCAGTTGAAATTCAGAAGATCAGGCTGGTTTGCTAATTGTGCTTAGTAAGCTCTCTGCATTTTGTACGTTTAAACACTGTAGCAACAAACTTCCGATAAAGGAAGTGCATAACTGAGTGCAACTGTTTTTTAGAGAACCAACCCAACAAACTATAACATTTATTATAGTACCGTAGATGTCACTATTTGTATGCACTAAGTAGCTCTATTGAATATAAAAGTAGTGATTGTTGGGGAGACTAAAACTTTCTGGATTGGAATTTTTATTGTGTTTTTTAATGCATTTTTTGTGGCTTGGACCTCAGAAATTTAAACTTTGGATTACAAATGGAAATCATAATTATAGCTTAGTAAAAGCAAAAAATATTTACCTGGGCTAGTGTACAAATGGTAATGATTGACTTTTGCTGTGCATGTCCACACCATCTCATAATAGTGTTGCCTGGGAGTGCTGCTTTAAAGGCTATTAGCACCACAATTGTTTTCCCAAGAATGCAAGAGATACAAAGAACAAAGCTGATCCCAAATGCTGTGTGGCGCAGCATGCAGGACCACTTAGATGGCTGGCCAATGAAGGTTAAAGAACACAAGAAGCAGAGGGTCAATGAGAAGAGCAACAGGAAGCTTAGGTCAGAATTGTTAGCTCTGACAATGGGCGTAGTTCTGTTGCAAAAAAATATCAAAACCACAGCGCAGGTGCTGAGGGAGCCAAAGAGGGAAATAACCACCAAAGTGATGCCGATGGTGTCATTAAAAGAAAGAAATTCCACTTGTTTGGGGACACAGGTGGTCCTTTCATCATTGGACCAGAACTCTGGTGGACACTGCACACATTCTATGGCATCTGAACAAATCAAATGTGGTACACTTAGTTGTTTTTTTTTATGTCCCCAGTAGACGGTGGGGATTTTAATATACATTAATCTTAAATGTCCTTCTCTCACCACTCTGATTGCTAATCTCTCCAGCTGTACAAGTCACACAATCATAGCAGCAGACAGGAAAATTGGGTATCATTGCCTTCCTGGTGCCAGGGTGACAAATGGAGCTGCATACTGACAAGGGAACCTTGGCAAAAAAAAAAAATGCATAGAAAATAAAAATTAAGTCAAATTACACAATCAGCAAATTAAACACCATGTCATAATGCAAAATCTGCAAATCTAAATGTTATTTTAATTTACAGAATCTTCTACTTTGGTTTGGTTGCCAGTCCATAGAATGTTTTCTTCTTGGAGCTGAAGTTTTAACTTTGTAATCGGGGTCATCCCTTCAAATATTCCTACATTGACAAACTCCACCCCCCCGTTTGGCTTCAGCTGCCAGTTCACCAGATCGTACATGGCTGCAGGGTCACCATTCTCATCAAACTTTATTTCATCATCAAACAAATTCACAAATTGCACTTGTTTTAAATAATGCAGTAGCTAAGGGGAAAAAAAGCACGATTAAATGACAGTATCTAAGTCATTAATTTAAATTTGGTAAATATACTATATGGAAAGGTACCTGCCACGGCTGAATGTTGTCTACATCTGGACACGTCTGCAGAGGGAATGGCCCTTTTCCTTTCTCACAGCTTCTCAGATTCTTTAGTGCATAAACGACAGCATATACAGCTTTGTAGACATTGTAGGAAATTCGCAGCTGTGACACATCTGAATAGATATTTGTTACACTCCTGAGTTCTTCTGTTCCATTGCATGAAGGTTTACTCTCAGATTTTTCTTTCTGACCTTCAGCTTGCTCACTCAGACTGCATTGAAACACCTCTTCCCAGAATGGTATAAGGAAGGGATCTTCCTGGGCATCTGCTTTGAATGGACTTAAATGGACCAAAAAGTCTTGTAGTCCAGGAATGTGGGCTTGCCGAATAGCAAATCCAACAGTGCCCTGGAGGATGTGATGGTACTTTCTGGGGGTGGAAAGTACAGCAGCTGTACTCCAAGCTTCACTGGCCAGCCACTGAATTCCAGTCAGTCCAGCTCTAAATTTAACAGAGATGGGGATTGCAGTTGTGCAGACAAGCACATCATGGAATCAAACTCAAACAAAATAAATGAGATTACCGACATCTGTCACTGGATTTGTGTCATACCTGAGTGCTTCATCAAACAGTGTTGCTGCATCTTGTTCCACAGCGAACACTAAAACCACCTGAGCCCCAGACAAACGGATAGTGGAAATGATGGATGAAGTATCTGTCGGCTTTGGGTTTTTGGGAATTATTTTATGTAAGGCAACACAAACACCAAACTTTTTGACCTAAGAGACCAGAATAAAAGATCCACAACAATTTATTCTTAATAGTAGGATAGTATAAAATCACAATTTATTGAATATTTCTTCAGTGGGTGTGTGATGCACCTCATTTGCAAAAATGTTTGCCCCGTTGTAACCATACGCGTCATCGCCTGCAATCACACCCACCCAAGTCCAACCAAAATGTTTCACCAGTTGTACCAGGGCATCAACCTGAACAAGAACAGATGTGAAATGTATACAGACATTTTTCTTTTGCCTTCAAATGATTGCATTAGCTGGTTCAAACCTGGTAGAAATCACTGGGCATGGTCCTTAAAAAGGCTGGAAACTCCTTTTTGTCACTTAGACAGGCACAGCTGGAGAAATAACTGATCTGTAAAATGGTTTCATTGGTTTTAAATTGAACAGCCAGAGTGTGATATTATAGCAATAATCTCAACTAGCACAAACCAAATCAGGAACAACACAAATTATTCAAAAGATGATTGTGGACAAACAGAAAGAATACCCTACAACATGCTGCTTTATTCCGCCTACACAGTACCAAACGTGTACAATATTGCAACTCTGATGAATTTACTTGTGGCACATGGAAGACTCCGAGGAAATGAGCCACAACAAGAGACTGAGTGGAGCCTCCGTCTCCTATCACCACAGGCACGCTCCCATGACAAGTGCCGTTATTCTGGGTCTTTTCTTCAGTATATGAATTATTCTCCTTTGCCATTAACTCCACTGCAGCCTTCAAGGCTTGATGTGGCAAACTGCACGAGTCATAGATCTTGTACCCGACTGTGATGTTTGGAAGAAGATTGCCTTCTCTGTTGATCTCCTCAATGGCAAAGATCATAGTTTGCATCCAACGGAAAGTTCGAAAATTAAACCTGGTGAAAGGTAGAATTACAAAGTAACACAGCAGCAAATTTAGAGCAATTTTATTTTTTGACACCTTACAAAGCTGAATAAAATCACAAGTGTCCTACAGCTACCAGTCAAATACTCAAAGTACCTGGTACATGTTGTGGGAGGAGGCTGAGAGGTGAAAGACAGATTGTGCTCCACCACCATGTCATGGAGGGAGAAGAGTCCCCCCAGGATGATGTCCCCCCTTTTCTCCAGTACAGGCAGAGATGTAGCATCAGAAATCAGCTGACATTGAGGGCTTTGGTCGTTGTGAGAGTCAAAAGAAAAAAGCCCATTCCACAGAAAACTCCACAGCACAAGCCTGGCTCCTCTCAATGTGAGAACAGGCTCAAAAATCACCATCCCCCCAAAATTGATCATATCATTTTTCATATGATGTTCATAGTAGTTCAGATTTTAGAAAATAAGTCACAAAATAATATAAACAACTGAAAAATTTGTTGAAACAACTACCGTATTAGCTATTACTATCCAGCAGCTAGAGTCATGGTATCCTTAAATACACAAAACAAGACCTGCATCATATTACAACTGACAGAGCAACATATTTTTGGATCAGTAGAAATTAATACCGCTTCACAGAAGGTAACAATAACAACCAGAATTGAATGGGCACTTGACTTTAATGGAGAAAGACATGAACTCTGTAATGTAGCATTGTTACGCTTGAGTAGGATTTGTTCAACCTGTGTGATATAATGAGCCACACAGAAGACGAGTCATCTGGGGCTGCTAAACAACATTACATTCAGTTAATGTCTTTCACAGACACATCGTTTCCATCTTTTCAGAGACCATCATACTGACGTTTTTCCTCTTTACTTAATTAAACCCATTAAACTTAATATGGCTATTGTCTACAGTTGTTTAAAGTAAGGGTCTAATAGTATACAGTATATGTGTACAATATGTATTAATTGTAAACAAATTACACGACTATTACCTGTGATATTGCAAAATATATGCTAGTTTTATTAAAATCCAAATTATTTTATGTCTTACTATCTTTTCACTGGATTATGAAATTATGTTTTGCTTTAATTGTGTCCATTCAGTGAAAAAATAACTGTACGAGGTAATGCACAAGTCACTGGGGGTGTTTCCCAAATCATTATCAAGACAAGCCCTGCAGGCTACAAAACAGAACACCCTGAAATATGAAGCAAAGAGAATATTACACACAGCATGTTGTGCTGCCTCTGGCCATGTAGGTGTTCTTATGCTCCTAATATGTCCCTGTGTGACACAAGATGAAAGAAAACTGCCCTTAGAAACTATGCTGATCACTAACTTCCTTGAACAAGATTCTCATGTCAAAAGATAATTTACTTTCAGCAGACAGTTTTAGAATTAAAATGAAATGTCATCTGGACCAGTTTCATCCCCCATCCGGGGGACTTCGTCAGTGCCAAACATGACACATTTTAAGCATTTTTGTTTTTATCTACCTGGATGATTGAGTTTACAAATCTTTTTCTGAACCACTTTGGCCTTAGTAAGTTGGCCATCTGGCCTAAAACGTTTGATTGCTGTTCATGATGATTGGTTATTTTTGGATGGGTGTGCTCTGTTTGCATTAAAAGCCTACTTCTGAGATTCCAACAGGTGGTTGGCTTGAAACACAGCAATGAATGCTACTTATGGGACAGATTCCCACCTCCGTGGGAATTGCTGTGCTCACCTGGAGGTGACATGCGGCTGTTTTGAAGTGCAGCCGGAACCGGACCGAAGCAGAAATGGGTCAGTGACAACCTCAGCCTCTCCGGTCAGCCTCACAGTTTTTTTAACCGGAGGTGGCCTCTCATGCTGCGGAGCATTGAAGCTGGGCTGGAGCAGAACCGGACCAGTGACGTCTTCATCCTCCCTGGTCAGTCTCATCGTTTTTTGCCGGGGTTGGCCTCTCATACAGTGGGCTACGGATGCCCTGACGAGCAGGGTAACATGAAGCGCGGAGGAGCAGCGCTGTTTGGTGCTTGTGAGGAGTCCGGCCGGAGTTTTCATGGGATTTCATCGGCCCTGGATAATAATTTTATTCCGGATCACGCTGTTGCTCCTTGCTGACCTGAAACAGGCTAGGATCATGCCTTTAACTTCAGGAAGATTTTCTGTCAGCTCACTCTGCTATTTGCTACAAATTATCTGTTTCTACCTGTTGATTCTGGACCAGCTTCTGTTTCCCATGGTCGTATCCATTCATCTTCACAGGGGGCTGGAGCCCCCCTCAACCCAACTCAAACTGCAGTTGGGCTACCTCGTCAAATTTGTTTCCCCATCTAATTTGTGACGTTTTATGGTCTGAGACTTTTCTGCACCATTCATATTATTGTCATTATTTTCAGATCTCAGACTATCTGGAAACACTGAATTGTGTTAACACATCTGGGTCTGCCCATCACTGCAACTTTCATTGTTTTTGGGTTCTGAATCATTGTGTCTTCATTAATGTTTCTCATGGTTCAATTATGGGGGCTAATTGTCACACTATTAACTCCTGTAATTACACATCAGTGACAAAGAATTCAAGAAAATGTCTGATAATAATGTTGTTACTGCTCTCAGGGATTCAGCCCAACCCTGGACCCCCCACTAACTATAGTACACCAGATTACTTTAAAAATATGTCAGGTCTTCCTTTCCTGCATGTAAATGCTCGTAGCCTTCTAAAAAAACTTGATGGCTTGAAAATTCTGGTCAGTTCTTCTGGGGCAGATGTGATCTTCATCTCTGAAACTTGACTCAACAAATCTGTTCTGAATAATGGATTTAATATCTATCGCTGTGAAGTAGAAAAAAGGGGGGATGGGGGGTGGAGTCGCTATTTACATCAGAGATTCTATGGTTTCTAGTATTGTGTCTGCAAAAACAATCCCAAACCAGTTTGAGGCCTTAGCTGTAAACATCTGTAAACGACTGTCTAAGCTGAAGCCCATATTATCCAAAAATAACCTGGAGACAGTAATTCACACATTTATTACATCTAGGCTTGATTACTATAATTCACTCCTGTTTGGTATCAGTCAGACCACCATTGCATGATTACAACTGGTTCAAAACGTAGCAGCCCAATTTTTAACCAGTACAGGCAAAAGAGAGCACATTACACTAGTCTTGGCCTCCCTGCACTGGCTACCGGTTCATCTTCGAATCCAGTTCAAATTTATCCTGTATGTCTACAAATCGCTGAACAGTCTCGCACCCACCTATCTCACTGATTTGCTACAGCTGTATGTCCCACCACGTGCTTTGAGGTCAAAGGACAAGGTACATTTAACAGTTTGAGGAACTTATCTTTAACGCAAAGGTGACAGGGCATTCTCTGTAGCAGGCCCAAGACTTTGGAATGAGTTACCTCTCCATGTCAGACAGGCCCCCTCCCTCTCGGTTTTCAAATCCCATTTAAAGACCCATTACTATTCCGTTGCTTTCAACACCAGCTGATCTGTGTTTGGTCATTTTATTTATTATCTGCAATGTTTTTATGTCTATTTTTTGTACTTTGTTGTGTATGTTGCCTGTTGTTTGTTTGTTTGTTTGTTTGTTTGTTTGTACAGCACTTTGGTTGGCCTTGTCGTTGTTTTAAGTGCTCTATAAATAAAATGGTATGGTATGATATGGTACATCACTTTGAATGGAGGCCAGATATTATCTGTAGTGGGTTGCTATTGTCCCCCATCAGCAACAATTGAAGTTCTGTGCTCCCTGACAGAATTCATAGGAAATTTAAAATTCAAAGAGATTTTTTTTGGCAGGAGATTTCAACATTGAATGGGATAAGTCGAACCCCCTCTGTGATAAATTCAAGGAATGTTGCATATCACTCAATCTAACCCAACTTATTGACTCTTCCACTAGACCAAACAAAAACTGTCCTAAAAATCTTGCATCTTAGACATGTTTCTAACAAATACACCTCACTAATTCCCTGGTACAGGTGTATTCGCTGACATTTTGAATGATCATTGTGTAATAGCGGCTCTCAGAGATATTAAACTTCCACCTTCTAAGCCCAGAATAATTCGAAAAAGGGATTTGAAACATTTTTGTGAACAGTCATTCCTCTGGGATCTATCTCACTTTGACTGGCAACGTATTCTATTAACTAATGACGTGAACATCGCTTGAAACTATTTTCATAATAGTTTCATTTATTTTGTGAACAAAAATGCTCCTTTCCGCCAGTTCAGGATAAAGGGACGTGACAGCCCCTGGATCACTCCTGAACTAGCTGACCTCCTGCACAGGAGAGACCATGTTTGGGCTGCAGCGAGAAAATCAGGCTCAGGCATTGATTGGTTGAATTTTCGGCAGCTAAGGAATAAATGTACAACTGCCATCAAAGCCGTAAAATGTAACTATTTCTTATCTCAGACCTCCAAAAATCTAAACGACCCTAAAAAAATTGGAAAACCATCAAATCTCTCTCAGGCATCCCCCAATCATCTGACCTCCCATCACAACTTCTTGTTAACTCTGTTCCTATGTCAAATAAGCACAAGATCCTGAAATATTTCAACAAACATTGTGTTGCTTCTAGTTCATTATTTGACACAGTTACTAATGGAAAATCAGCCACGTCATCTAATAACCAAACTTCTACAAATCAAATCCCTTCTGCAAGTCAATCCTCAGTTAATCACACCTCTTTTTCTCCATTCTCAGTCAGTAAGGTAAATAAACGGTTAAAAGCTCTTGATCCTAAAAAATCTGCAGGTCCAGATGAACTTCCCCCTTATTTCTTAAGGCTGGCTGCTCATATCATCAAAGTCCCTGTGATCCACATCTTTAACCTGTCCATAAGCATAACTCTATTCCGGATGCTTGGAAAACAGCCTTTGTTCTTCATTTGCTGAAGGGAGGTGACCCCACCTCACTGAACAACTATCGACCAATCTCTAAACTCTGCATTTTAGCCAAGGTTCTAGAAAAACTGATAAACTCTCAAATCAAAATTATCTGGACTCATTTAATATCTTACCTCTCCATCAATCTGGTTTCAGGAAACAACACAGCACAACGACTGCTTCACTGAAGGTTCTTAATGATGTTGTTGAAGCATTGGATGCTAAGGATTATTGTGCTGCACTTTTCTTAGACCTGTCTAAAGCTTTTGACACTGTGGATCATAACATCTTGTGTCATAAGCTCTCAGAAATTGGTTTATCAGATCACACCATTGGTTGGTTTTCTAACTATCTTTCCGATCGGAGGCAATGTGTTGAACATAATGGTACTTCTTCCAGTTATTTAACAGTCACCAATGGTGTAGCACAAGGCTCAGTCTTAGGACAAACCATCTTTACAATCTACATAGGTAATGTGGGTCTGAGCATCCCTGATGCATCCTTACATTTCTATGCTGATGAAAATTGTTTACTGTCGAGCTAAAACAGTTGCTAAGGCTTTCCAGCTTTTGCAATCTGCTTTTGACATCATCCAGTCAGATTTGTTTCATCTCAAACTTGTCCTAAATGCTGATAAAATCAAAGGGATGCTTTTTTCAAATTGGAAGTCGGTCCCAGCAGTTCTTCCTCTGATTTTATCCTCAAATGGTGTCCCTATGGAGTTGTTGATTCCTTGGGTATCCTGGTCGATTTGCATCTCTCTTTTAAACTCTTTGTGGAAAACCTAGTAAAGAAACTGAAAGTTAAACTGGGTTTCTTTTTCAGAACATATCAAGCCTAAAACTGAATGCTAGGAAATGCCTTGTAACTGTGACTTTCCTTCCCTCCATTGATTATGGTGACATTATCTACATGAATGCTCCTACAAGCATCCTGCAGATGTTAGATGATGTCTATCAAGGTGCACTACGATTCATAACTGGCTGTGATTATCATACCCACCACTGCACCTTGTATTCACTGGTTAATTGGACATCATTAACCTCACACAGACTCTTCCACTGGTACATTTCCATATTTAATTCATTTCTTGGTCTGCTGCCTTCATACATCTCCTCCTACATGTCTCTGCGTGAGTGCTGCCACAGCGTGCACTCTCAGGACATGATTACCTGCAATGTTCCGACAGTGAGAACTGAGCTTGGCAAAAAGGCATTTTCCCACTCCGCTCCTGCTTCCTGGAATATCTTACAAAAAGATCTGAAGATCTCAAACTTGATTTCTCTAAATGGCTTTAAGAATCTGTTGGAATCCTGGCAAAAACCAATGCAGACATGTTCCTGTTTTTGATTTTCTACATCTGCCTTATAATCTGTCTGTTTTGCTACATTGATATCTTTGTTTTAACTTGTTTAAAAAAAATGCCTCTCTTGTGATTGTCTATTGTTGATTGTTCAAGTAAAATCTACTGTTGCTGTTGTCATCATTCTTTGTTTGTAGCCAGGTCTCTCTTGTAAATGAGTCCTCAAGGCTCAATGGGATTGACCTGCCTAAATAAAGGTTGAATGAAAAATGTCTGGTTAGCAGGCTGCAGGCTGACAAAGTCCTCAGGATGGGGGACAAAACATTTCTCACTTAAAGAAACTGGTCCAGATGATATGATTTAATTTTATTTGTTGAAACTAAACTAGTTGATTAAAAGTACCGAGGCTGTTTTCACTAAAGTCCTGTGTATCAATATATTTTCAAGCCTGTGGATACTTATTGATCCCTTTTGCTGTTTTAGTGCTAAATTTGGATAGATGGAATGAAACAAACAAAAAAAAAGAAAAAAAAAGTGCTAGACAGTATCATTGACAAGTGGTTGAAAAAAGTCAATAATGTTACATAAACACAAGATGATGCATTAGAAAAAATCACAAGCAAAGATAAACACTGGGTGTATTGGAAAAAATACATATGAAACATTAGAAAAAAAAAGAGAGAGGGTATTAGAAGACAAAAAAGTGTGAGAATACAGATTATTTAATAACAGTCTGAGTGATTAAAATAAATCATTTTTTAGTTTATTCTCTGCTTCAATCCTTATTATCAGCATCAATGCAATGTTAAATAATAACTCAAAAGCTGATTTTTCAAATCTAACAAGGTTAAACCAGGTCATCTGGACAGATTCTTCTTACTTGAAACGTTTTATCTTTTATCCAAAATACTTCTTCAGTCTGAATTCCCGCAAGAAAACTCAGTTTTATAAATAACTCCTTGTCATAGTGGGTCAACCAGTTTGCTGCTGACAGCCAGAATTAGTTGTTCACATGCAAAAGGAGGACCAGCAGTCGCAACTAAAGCCCAAAAGTTAATTTGTCTGGTTGTAGTTATAAGAAAAGTAGGTTTTAAAAAATATGACTACTAAGTTTTTAGCTTTTTTCTACAGATTTTCAGATTACCGGTATGTATAAAACACACATCCAACTCAATTCCTGCTAGAGCTGCAATTTTTTTCACCCGAGCCCCCAGTCCAACTCGACACGACCTGACCCACAATTCGGGACAGGTTGGGCCAAAATAATTTGCTTAATGGGTGGGCCAACCAACCAACCAACCAACCAACCAATCAATCAACTAGTCAGCCAATCAGCCAATCAATCAACAAGCCAGCCAGCCACCTATCGAGATAACAAACAAACCAATCAACCAGCCAGTAAACCAACCAGCCAGTCACCTAACCAGCTAACAACCAGCCAATAAACTAATCAGTCAACCAACCAGCCAGCCAGTTAACCAACCAATTTTTTGCTGAACTGAACAATAAAAACACAATCTAAAAGTTGCACAAATATTTAAACATAAGTAACAATTAAATAGATAATAAATTAAGCACGGTGGCACAGTTGTTAGAGCTGCCGCCTCTTAGCATCAGGTCACTCTGGTTCAATTCCTGACAGGGGGCCTTTCTGGGTGGAGTTTGCATGTTCTCTCCGTGTATGCATGTTTTTTTCTGGACACTCCAGTTTCCTCCCACAGACCAAAAACTTGCATGTTAGGCTGATTGGTAACTCTAAATTGTCCCTAGGTGTGAGTGAGAGAGTGAATGGTTATTTGTCTCGTTTGTCTCTGTGTGTCCCTGTGATGGACTGGAGACCTGTCCAGGGTGTCCCTGCCTCTCACATAGCTGGACATGGGCACCAGTGACCCCTGTGACCAGAAAAGGAAGAAACGGGTAAAGATGAAGGATGGATGGATTGATAATAAATTAGCAAAAACGAATAAATAAAACAGGTATCTGACTTTAAACAAGCACCTTGATTAAATGTGAAAGTTTTTTTTAATGTAAAGGGAATTGAATATCAGTTTTTATATAAATGCAATGTGATAAAATATATGTCTTTAAAAAAAGATGCAATACTGTATATTAGATCCAGTAGTGACACAAAATGATCTTTGAGGCTCCTCAAATGTGCAGGACAATTATTGACTGTTTCATTATAAATAGCTTGTTAGCTGCTTTGCTATCACCGTTCAGCTTATCAGCTGAGGGCTCCAGTCTTTAACATGTTTAAACCTATTCACTGTCAAACACGTTTTTAAAAAAATGTAAAGTAATTAAGTCAATTTCCCCAAATGCCATATTAATAATTAGTCACTTGGTAGGCATTTCTAATCTCAGAGCTTTGTAGTTCCTTAAAGACCTCATTAGAAGTAAAACTTGTCATGCCCATAATGTTCGGCTCATTTCTTCTGCCAGACTTTCATTTTGGTTTAACTTTTTTTTTTCCATGGTCCATGTCTTGGCAAACAACACTTCCTGTTTTATTTTGAAAAGGATTTTCCTTTTGCATCTCCACGGGCTTTCCTTTTAGCCTTAGTTTAAACCTGTTGAGCAGCCTGAAGGTCCCACACCTGTGTTTGATCAGATGATTAGTCCAGTCATTTTATAGCTTTCCTGTGTAGCATCCTTGGGCAGTGCCAGAATTTCATCATGTCCCTCTGTCTTGCTCTGTTAATGCTCACATGTTTTGTCTGTTTGGTCTCCTGTCACCCAGTGCCACCCGTTTGTAAGTTAAATTAGAAACATCTTGTCTTAAAATCCTGAGTTATATCTTATGTTTTAACTGTAAGATGTTTTGTTGTCATTATTTGGTTGTCCTCAAATTTTTCTTGTAGATTCTGTTAGTACATTTCTTTATGTGGGGACTTTCTCCTGGTTTGTGGAGATTATTGCTTTCCTCCTCTTTTCACTCAACCTTTATTTAGTCAGATTAATCACATTGAGCCTCAAGGACTCATTTACAAGAGAGAGCTGCTACAAACTAAAGAATGATGAACAACAACAGTAGTGTTTCCTTAAATAATCAACATACGAGAGACAGAGAGAAATACAGATTTTTTAAAAACAAATTAAAACAAAGTAGCAAAACATTAAAGGTAGTCCCCGACTTACGAGCGCTCTGATCTACGAGCTCCCGACTTTACGAGAGCTTCCAGGAACCAAACTACCGACTTGCGAGCTGCCGTTCCGATATTACGAGAGAACAACATTGTTCCAAGATACGAGCGGGTTCCAATTTTACGAGAGAACAACATTAGAAACCATTGTTCCAAGATACGAGCGGTCGTTCCGATTTTACGAGAGAACACCATTTACAAAGCGTTGTTCCAATATACGAGCGAAAAGTTCCAGAGTTACGAGAATTTACCGTTAGAAACTATTGCTCCAAATAATGAGATGAAAATTCCGGGTTTACGAGAAAACTCCGTTAGAAACCATTGGCCCTCATGCACGAAAATGTTCGTATTTTTATCCTAAATATCTCCTACTTTTGTTCGTACGAAGTGTTCGTACGAACATGCCACGTCAGATCCAACAAAGTCTTCTATCGTCAGGAAATGTGTGTATATGAGCTGTGTAAATAATGATGAATCCCACCTGTTCTATTCACCTGCTCGTGCACGCGGGAGGTTATTTACATAATTCCCACCCCTCAAAACACCATATAAGGATATAGTTTCCTGCCACCGCGAGCAGGAAGTGTCCATTCATTCCGGCTTTTATGCGTCAGAAAACACACAAACGCGTTTGGCGAATTAAAATTGACTCGCCTTTGATCATAGTGTCAGCCCCGGATCTGAGCGCAGACCCACACAGAATACAGATGACATCAGTGAGCGCCCACAGTCAACAGGCAGTTTATATTAAAAATGACATGAAACAACTGAATAAGCTGGTTTCGCTTTTTTCTCCCCTGTCTCTGCAGCGGCGCTGTGTGTGTGTGTGTGTGTGTCGACAGTGGCGCGTGGCGTGGTGGCGCGGGGCGCGTTGCGTGGCACACGGTGGTCGACATGAGTGGCGCGGGGTGGGGGCGCGTGGCGTGGTTGCGCGGGCGCGTTGCGTGGCACACGGTGGTCGACATGAGTGGCGCGGGGTGGGGGCGCGTGGCGTGGTTGCGCGGGCGCGTTGCGTGGCACACGGTGGTCGACATGAGTGGCGCGGGGTGGGGGCGCGTGGCGTGGTTGCGCGGGCGCGTTGCGTGGCACACGGTGGTCGACATGAGTGGCGCGGGGTGGGGGCGCGTGGCGTGGTTGCGCGGGCGCGTTGCGTGGCACACGGTGGTCGACATGAGTGGCGCGGGGTGGGGGCGCGTGGCGTGGTTGCGCGGGCGCGTTGCGTGGCACACGGTGGTCGACATGAGTGGCGCGGGGTGGGGGCGCGTGGCGTGGTTGCGCGGGCGCGTTGCGTGGCACACGGTGGTCGACATGAGTGGCGCGGGGTGGGGGCGCGTGGCGTGGTTGCGCGGGCGCGTTGCGTGGCACACGGTGGTCGACATGAGTGGCGCGGGGTGGGGGCGCGTGGCGTGGTTGCGCGGGCGCGTTGCGTGGCACACGGTGGTCGACATGAGTGGCGCGGGGTGGGGGCGCGTGGCGTGGTTGCGCGGGCGCGTTGCGTGGCACACGGTGGTCGACATGAGTGGCGCGGGGTGGGGGCGCGTGGCGTGGTTGCGCGGGCGCGTTGCGTGGCACACGGTGGTCGACATGAGTGGCGCGGGGTGGGGGCGCGTGGCGTGGTTGCGCGGGCGCGTTGCGTGGCACACGGTGGTCGACATGAGTGGCGCGGGGTGGGGGCGCGTGGCGTGGTTGCGCGGGCGCGTTGCGTGGCACACGGTGGTCGACATGAGTGGCGCGGGGGGTCACGCGCGGGTGGCGCAAGGTGGTGGACGTGGGGGGGGGTGGGTGTTGAAGCCGCTTTAATTAAACCAATATGTGTGGTTGCATTTAATTGTTTTTAAACTCAAAATATTTTCTAAATAACGAAATATAAAGTTATTAGTGGAGAAAAGGCCGTCTGGATGACAGCAGACTGACGCTCCTAAAATATACGACAGGTCGGGACCACACGTAAATTTTGTTCGTATCTGAGAAAAATCCTAGGATACGAAAACATTGTTGGATGCCACAAATGATCCTAAATCACTCGTACGCACAGTATAAGCACAAATCTGTGCGTACGAATGGTTCGTGCATGAGGGCCATTGTTCTGTTTTACGAGAACCGAGTGTTCGTGCTGACGGCTGAATGTCATGTTTCGAAGGAGAGTTTGGGGCAGGAGGTGGAGTGTGGGGGGGCGGGGGAGGTGGAGTGGAGGGGGTTGGTTTCGGGGGGATGGGCGATGGTTGGTTTCGGGTTGGGGGATGGGCGATTTAACCATGCACCTGCACTGGACTTGGACTGGACATGCACACTGCACATGGCGGGCACGCTGTGGTGGGTGGGGTATGTTTCGCGTGACAAATGGAAAAGTACAGCAGCGGAAGGTTACATAGGCACTACTTTACTGTACCCCCACCCCCAAAAAACAAAGGCGGAGTGATTTCATCAGGTACTACATAAGCGAACAGCGCGAATGCAGCCGCGTGGGTCTACAGTTTGGCGATTTGAGAGACACAGTTACAGTACAGAACATTCATTAGCATTAGCATTCGTTAGCTTTGTTAGCATCTTTGTTAGCATCTTCTTTTGAAAGCACGTCTGCAAAGAGAGGAGCTTCTTCTGCTGGTGCGAGTGCACCTAAAAAGCGTAAGGCCATCACGCTGGAGCAGAAGCTGGACATCATCAATCGGGCGCAGAGGGGAGAGTCGACGTCCTCCATCTGCAAAGCTCTGAACCTGGGGCCTCATGTACAAAGACTTGCGTAGATTTCTTACTGAAAAGTAACGTACGGACAAATCCAGAAAAGTGTCCACGCACAAAAAAATCCAGATTTATCAAACTGTGCGTACACCGGAATCCACGCACATTCCTTATGTACAACACAATCAACGTGGAATTGAGCGCACATGAGAGAGTGGCCGACTCCGCCCTTGACACGCCTCCGTATGAATATGCAAAGTCATTCAAATATGCCATGCACGACAGGAATGTCGTCTCTGCTCCATTGCAAATCATGTCGGAACGTGGAAAAAAGAGGAACTTCACGGACTGTGAACAGAAATCACTTCTGAGTGAGGCAGAGAAGCACGGAAAAAGGCTTCATTCGGCACGCACAGTGCAAAACAAACCATCCACTTTTAAATAAGAAGTTGACCAAGCTGATCTAACATGCCTGTATAGCTTAGTGGCGAACGCGCCCGCCCTTCGTCCCAAAGGTCGTGAGATCGACTCCCGCTTGGTACAATGTTTTTTTTTTTCATTCCGGATTTAAAGACCACAGGAAAACTATTGAATGAAACAACAAGAAATAGAACAATACATGAAATGAAAGGAAGCAGACGATTTATTGTTTTGTAAATAGTTTTCATGTGTATTTCAATCTGGAACGAAAAAAAAAAGAAAAACGTTGTACCATGCGGGAGTCGATCTCACGACCTTTGGAACTAAAGGCAAGCGCTTTACCCACTGACCTAAACGTAGGCGTGTTAATACAGCTTGGTTAACTTCTTATTTAAAGAAATCACATCTCATTGTTGTCAATATCGTTGCCACTATTTGGCGCATGCTTTTATATCCACTCATCTAATTGCGTCCATGTGGATGTAATAATTGTTAATCATGTGTGTTTGGTGGGATTTATGATTGTTTTCACATCGTGGACACGGTTTCACAGATCACCTGTAAGTGTCGCCAAAGGAACAATAACCACAGAAACGTGCGTACGCAAGCAGGGGAGCAGCCGTGGATTTGTACGTGGAAGCGCAGATATTCCCGTTCATATCAGATTTGATACATACGCCACTTTGCGTGGAAAGTGACGTGCGCAATGTTTTTGTGCGCACGCATGGTTGATACATGAGGCCCCTGGTGAGTACCACCGTTAGCACGACTCGTAATGGCGGAACGTGAGCGCTTTTTACGAGTGTTTTAGTCGCTGCGCAGATGAAGACTCGTAATGGCGGAACGTGAGCACTTTTTACAGCGAGGCTTGTAATGGCGGAACGTGAGCGCTTCTAGTCGCTGCACAGATGAACACCGTAATAAGCACCGTAATAAGCATGCAGCGCACGGCAAGCGTCTGTTAGTTAATGACATTTTATTTTTTATTTTAGGTCAGTTCCACAGTCAGCACCATAAAGGCTGACCGCGAGCGCATTTTAGCTAGCGTGAGAGGAGCTGCCCCAATGAAGTCCACGGTGATAACGAAGCAACGCACGGGTGTTATCACAGAGATTGAGCGTCTGATGGGTAAGAAAATTTATTTTTTTATTTACAGTACGTACAGTATTGCGTCTTTTAGATAGGAAATTATTTAAGAAATACCTGGACAGTATTTTTAATATGCACTGTACAGTTTCATTAATTTTTTTTTTTACCTGAGATGTTTGTTTACAGGTGTGCTTTGTTTACCTGAGATGTTTGTTTACAGGTGTGCTTTGTTTACCTGAGATGTTTGTTTACAGGTGTGCTTTGTTTACCTGAGATGTTTGTTTACAGGTGTGCTTTGTTTACCTGAGATGTTTGTTTACAGGTGTGCTTTGTTTACCTGAGATGTTTGTTTACAGGTGTGCTTTGTTTACCTGAGATGTTTGTTTACAGGTGTGCTTTGTTTACCTGAGATGTTTGTTTACAGGTGTGCTTTGTTTACCTGAGATGTTTGTTTACAGGTGTGCTTTGTTTACCTGAGATGTTTGTTTACAGGTGTGCTTTGTTTACCTGAGATGTTTGTTTACAGGTGTGCTTTGTTTACCTGAGATGTTTGTTTACAGGTGTGCTTTGTTTACCTGAGATGTTTGTTTACAGGTGTGCTTTGTTTACCTGAGATGTTTGTTTACAGGTGTGCTTTGTTTACCTGAGATGTTTGTTTACAGGTGTGCTTTGTTTACCTGAGATGTTTGTTTACAGGTGTGCTTTGTTTACCTGAGATGTTTGTTTACAGGTGTGCTTTGTTTACCTGAGATGTTTAACACACGGTCACAAGACTTTTATTAAAAATAATTTTTATGTTTTTGTAATGTTCTGTACAGTTCATGTTTTAACACACCTGTCTTTTCATGAACAACTTCTAGTCCTTTGGATAGAGGACTGCAACCAGAGGCATATCCCGTTGAATTTGATGGTGATGCAGGAGAAAGCCCTCAAAATTTACGAGGATATCAAAGCAGAGATGGGGGAGGGCGTGGAGGTGCCCGACTTCCATGCGTCACGGGGGTGGTTTAATCGGTTCCGACAAAGGGCTAATTTGCACAGCATAAAAATCCAAGGTAAGTGAAACATTTCATCTGTGCTTTAATGTTTAACACAGTGTAACATGTGGTTAATCTTGTCCTGTGTGTGTTTTTTTCACCAGGAGAGGCAGCAGGTGGTGATGCGGCGGCAGCAGCCGCATTCCCAGAGAAACTAGCAGCCATTATAAGGGAGGGGGGATACACACCGCAGCAGGTGTTCAATGTTGATGAGACTGGTCTATTTTGGAAGAGGTTGCCCGACCGCACCTACATCAGCAGGGAGGAAAGAACAGCACCGGGCCACAAAGTGGGGAAAGAGAGGATCACGTTGCTGTTCGGAGCGAATGCTGCTGGTGACTACAAGTTAAAGCCGCTGTTGGTAAATCATTATGAGAACCCCAGGGCCTTACTGCGTATTGATAAGAAAGATCTGCCGGTGTATTGGGCATCCAACCGTAAGGCCTGGGTTACCCAAGAGGTGTTCTCAAAATGGTTTACCAAATATTTCGTCAAGGACGTACAACGCTACTGCAGACAACATCACATTCGCTTTAACATCCTGTTGTTGTTGGACAATGCACCGGGTCACCCCGCAAATCTGACTGACCTCAACCAAAATGTGAGGGTGGTGTACCTGCCACCCAATACCACCTCTCTCATCCAGCCAATGGACCAGGGGGTGATATCGACCTTCAAGGCGTACTACCTTCAGAGGGTCATCCGTAGTGCGTTGGAGGAAACAGACAACTCTCCAGAAGTCACGTTGAAGGACTTCTGGAAGAAGTATAACCTGCGCCATGCTCTGCGTCACATTGATGAGTCCTGGCATCAGGTGAGGGAGAGCACACTTAACGGAGTGTGGAAAAAACTCTGTCCACAGTTTTTTGATCCCTCACTTGAGGCCGAGGACTCAATCAGCAGTGTGATCGAGAGTGTGGTGGAGATGAGTAGGAGGATGCACTTGGAGATTGAGGCCGGAGATGTTCAGGAGTTGCTGGCTACAGAAGGCGAGGAGTTGTCCACTGTGGACCTGTAGCAACTGGAAAGAAACCTGATGGAGGAGGAGCATGAAGAAAGGCCAACCACTCCAGGCCTTGGCCAAGATCTTTAGGGAGCAGCAGCACGTCTTGGACCAATTGAAGGCAATGGACGCGGATGGGGATAGGTTCGCCAGGGCCTCCCGAGCTGTCCTTGATGGTCTGGCTTGTTACCGGCAGATCCTAGAGGGAAAAAAACAGGAGGCCGCACAGAGCACCATGCTGCAGTTTGTTACGAGGGGTACTGCAGCCACGGGCACTGCAGCCACGGGCACTGCAGCCACGGGCACTGCAGCCACGGGCACTGCAGCCACGGGCACTGCAGCGACTCTAGGATCTGCTGGAGCAGCAGAAGCAGCAGAGGAAATGCCATCCACCTCTGCTGCTGCAAGCCAGCCATCCACCTTTGCTCTGCAAGCCAGCCGTCAATGGACATCTCCATCTCCAGCTCCAGCTCCAGATCCAGCTCACCCTCTCCCCAGTGAACATCCCTACGTCCCTCTCCTGCACCTGTCCCCAAAGGTAAAGAAATGTTGCATTTACATTTTGATTTTCTGTTTTCGTTTATGTTACTGCACTGTACTGTACAGTACAGTACAGTTCATTCATCTGTTAACCCACCTGTCTCTGTTCATGTCCACAGACGTCTGCTGCTCCTCCTCCTCCTCCTCCTCCTCCTCCTCCTCCTCTCCACTCCAGTCAGTCAGCCAGCCAGCCTCTGCACCCCTCCACAAAGGTAATGAAAACTTGCTTTTACTTTTTGATTTTGTGTTTTGTTTTTATGTTACTTCATCTGTTAACCCACCTGTCTGTGTTCATGTCCACAGACGTCTCCTCCTCTCCAGCCAGCCTCTGCAACACCTACGTTCACTGACCTCCTGCTCATCTCCCCACTAACCTGCACAGCTTCATCATCCAGGTACCGTACAGTAATGAAATGTAAATTTAATTTAGCTTTTCTGTTTAGTTTCATGCTACATTTCATCATCCACCTGTGTCTTGTCATGTCCACAGCATCCCTCCAAAGCATTGTGGAAAGGCCGCCCCCTGGTCCAAACATCAGCACACAAACATCACAGTAAGGACAAGTTGTTTTTGGATGTGTTTAATTTATCTGTAAGCACAACACCTTGCTGTCTGTGTGGTTTCATATGTTTCATTACAGTACGTAATGTTAACTTACAAATTTCTGTTTTCTAACAGTGACACCTGCTGCGTTCCCTCCTCTCCTGGGTGTACTGGCATCACACTGACTGAGGGATTAACCCTCCTGGGTGTACTGGCATCACACTGACTGAGGGGATTAACCCTCCTGGGTGTACTGGCATCACACTGACTGAGGGGATTAACCCTCCTGGGTGTACTGGCATCACACTGACTGAGGGGATTAACCCTCCTGGGTGTACTGGCATCACACTGACTGAGGGGATTAACCCTCCTGGGTGTACTGGCATCACACTGACTGAGGGGATTAACCCTCCTGGGTGTACTGGCATCACACTGACTGAGGGGATTAACCCTCCTGGGTGCAATGAAATCACACTGACTGAGGTGATGCTCCATGCCTCCTCCATGCCTCCTCCATGCCTCCTCTCCTCCACATCAACGTGAGGCCTTTTCACAACTTGTGCATGTGTGTGTGGGGGGGTGTCATCTTTCTGTCTGTAATGTTCACTTCAACATGTGTGTTGTTTGTGTTCACAGACAGACCAGCTCTCCTGCCTCCAGTGGCATCACTGACCCATGTCAGACACCTGGACGCCTGTCTGACCAGTCAGAACACCCGTGCGCTGCCTCCTCTACTCCACATCAACGTGAGGCCTTTTCACAACTTGTGCATGTGTGTGTGTGGGGGGGTGTCATCTTTCTGTCTGTAATGTTCACTTCAACATGTGTGTTGTTTGTGTTCACAGACAGACCAGCTCTCCTGCCTCCAGTGGCATCACTGACCCATGTCAGACACCTGGACGCCTGTCTGACCAGTCAGAACACCCGTGCGCTGCCTCCTCTACTCCACATCAACGTGAGGCCTTTTCACAACTTGTGCATGTGTGTGTGGGGGGGTGTCATCTTTCTGTCTGTAATGTTCACTTCAACATGTGTGTTGTTTGTGTTCACAGACAGACCAGCTCTCCTGCCTCCAGTGGCATCACTGACCCATGTCAGACACCTGGACGCCTGTCTGACCAGTCAGAACACCCGTGCGCTGCCTCCTCTCCATGCATACCTTCTGCATCCTCACATCAGGACCAAACACTTGACCTTGACCTGAACTCACATCTTACCTCTGAATGATGCTGCTTGTTCCTGCATCATCCTGCGTCCTCCTGCATCCTCCATCACATCAAGACCTCACACCTGACCTGAACTCACATCTTACCTCTGAATGATGTTGCTTGTTCCTGCGTCCTCCTGCATCCTCCATCACATCAAGACCTCACACCTACCCTGAACTCCTATCTTACGTCGGCTTCTCTGAACTCACATGTTCACATTGATGGTTGCACTGCTGCATAAGCAGTCCCATCTGATCCAGGTTTGAACAGCAACTTTTGACAACCAAAGAGACTACCTTCACTTCAATCAAAGTAAGGGAACTTTCTTTTTTATGCTGTTTCTGTGCTGGCTGGTTCTACCTTTCTAAAGTTCATGGAGTGGACACTACAGTATGGCACTGTTGTTTTTTTAAACATGATGCTTGCTACATCTTTCTGGAGGATGTCACTTGTTTCTGATGTTTGTTTGCAACATGATGCTGATGGATGTCATGTGTTCATGATGGGTGTGACTTGATTCTGATGGATTTGGCTTGTTCATGGTGGGTGTGAGTTGTTTCAGATGCATTTGACCGGTTTCTGATGGATGTGACACATGGTGTCACATGATGTCATATGGGTGTGACTTGGTTACAGTATTCAATCAAAGTACTGTACGTACTGTACTGTACAGTAAGGGAATGTTGTTGTTTCTGTCATGAAAAACAGCTTTTAAAAGTACCTGTACAGTACAGGGTACCTGCACTTGGCACTTAGTTTTTATAGTTTTTTTTTTATTTAAAGTGCTGGGCAGAAAAGCACTGTTGTACAGTAAAAACTGTACAGGTATGTGTTTATAGATGAATGTGTGGTGTAATGTGCTAGCTAACTGGTTGTAAATAAAGTGTTGTGCATGTTTAAGGATCAGTATGTACGCTTCTTCAGTGTCATGTTGATAAACGGGTGCTTGGCGTCTCGTTAGCGCCTTTTTTCCGATTTGCGAGCGATGTTCCGGTTTAACGAGAGCCACGTGTTGTTCCGATTAGCGAGCGATGTTCCGGTTTTACGAGAGCCACGTGTTTTTGCCGAT
This sequence comes from Garcialebias charrua, assembly GCA_038048925.1. Taxonomy (NCBI): domain Eukaryota; kingdom Metazoa; phylum Chordata; class Actinopteri; order Cyprinodontiformes; family Rivulidae; genus Garcialebias; species Garcialebias charrua. The sequence goes on along the minus strand of JBBPBX010013226.1, from coordinate 4,757 downwards.
TTACGAGCGCGGTTCCGGTTTTACGAGAGCCACGTGCGGGCCGTTCCAAGATACGAATTTTCGCTTTACGAGCGCCTCGTTGTAACGGAACTCGCTCGTAAGTCGGGGACTAGATGAAGGATGGATGGATTGATAATAAATTAGCAAAAACGAATAAATAAAACAGGTATCTGATTTTAAACAAGCACCTTGATTAAATATGAAAGTTTTTTTTTAATGTAAAGGGAATTGAATATCAGTTTTTTTATAAATGCAATATGATAAAATATATGACTTTAAAAAAATATTCAATACTGTATATTAGATCCAGTAGTGACACAAAATGATCTTTGAGGCTCCTCAAATGTGCAGGACAATTATTGACTGTTTCATTATAAATAGCTTGTTAGCTGCTTTGCTATCACAGTTCAGCTTATCAGCTGAGGGCTCCAGTCTTTAACATGTTCAAACCTATTCGCTCTCAAACACGGTTTTTAAAAATGTAAAGTAATTAAGTCAATTTCCCCAAATGCCATATTAATAATTAGTCACTTGGTAGGCATTTCTAATCTCAGAGCTTTGTAGTTCCTTAAAGACCTCATTAGAAGTAAAACTTGTCATGCCCATAATGTTCGGCTCATTTCTTCTGCCAGACTTTCATTTTGGTTTAACTTTTTTTTTTCCATGGTCCATGTCTTGGCAAACAACACTTCCTGTTTTATTTTGAAAAGGATTTTCCTTTTGCATCTCCACGGGCTTTCCTTTTAGCCTTAGTTTAAACCTGTTGAGCAGCCTGAAGGTCCCACACCTGTGTTTGATCAGATGATTAGTCCAGTCATTTTATAGCTTTCCTGTGTAGCATCCTTGGGCAGTGCCAGAATTTCATCATGTCCCTCTGTCTTGCTCTGTTAATGCTCACATGTTTTGCCTGTTTGGTCTCCTGTCACCCGGTGCCATCTGTTTGTAAGTTAAATTAGAAACATCTTGTCTTAAAATCCTGAGTTATATCTTAAGTTTTAACTGTAAGATGTTTTGTTGTCATTAGTTGGTTGTCCTCACATTTTTCTTAGATTCTGTTAGTACATTTCTTTATGTGGGGACTTTCTCCTGGTTTGTGGAGATTATTGCTTTCCTCCTTTTTTCACTCAACCTTTATTTAGTCAGATTAATCACATTGAGCCTCAAGGACTCATTTACAAGAGAGAGCTGCTACAAACTAAAGAATGATGAACAGCAACAGTAGTGTTTCCTTAAATAATCAACATACGAGAGAAAGAGAGAAATACAGATTGTTTTAAAAACAAAGTAGCAAAACATTATAAGGTAGATGATAAAATCAAAAACAGGAACATATCTGCATTGGTTTCTGCAGCGTCTCGTCTCCTTGAGAACATGGATATGTCCATGGATCCTTGTGAAAACTTCTATCAGTACGCCTGTGGAGGATGGCTCAAAAAGCACATCATCCCAGAGACCAGCTCGAGATACACCACATTTGACATCTTACGAGACGAACTGGAGGTCATCTTAAAAGGTCTGAATACGTCTTCTATCTATCTATCTATCTATGTGTGTGTGTGTGTGTGTATATATGTGTATGTATATATAAAATCATACCAGTGATTGCTCTTTGGTGGTGATAAGATGGCCTCTTAGCATGAACATAACTGTCCCCCCTTCACACACACACTCGCACGTCCATATTTTAAAAGCGAAATGGCAGACATATACTTGGCCTATTGTTTTCCTCCTCTCAGCTGGAAGTTTACATCACAACACTTATCATTTTGATTATCTGTCTACTGAGAAACATGATCTATCCTGAGGCAACTCGAGCAACATATGTTTGCCAATAGCAGGTGCTGAGGCAATAAGAGGTAATTTAAACTTAAATTACCCTTGACTGCACACTATTAAAACTTCCAAGTCTCAGCAGTTGAAGAACCCACTTTAGTTATGTAAAGGATAGTATGACACTCCTGAAATGGACTATGAAGAATAGCTGTACATTTTTTTTTTTGTGCAACTATTTCAACAACAAGTTTAAGTTTATGCTGGTGAAGATTCTCAGTCGTCCAGGACATGATAAATCAAAAAGGCGTTCAATTCAAGATCAACTGGACTTTATTTGTAACAGAAGACGTTTCGCTTCTCATCCGAAAAGCTTTATCAATTCAATGAACCAGACTGTGTGTGCGTGTGGATTTATAACAGGAGTCACGCACCATCATATGTAAATTGCAAGCTGAGGTAACACATACATGTAAATTGACAGATCACACCTTAACAGTAGGGAGTTCCCTTGAAGTCTCTGACAGCAGACACAACAACTGTATGTAAATTGACAAAAAACACCTCACAGCCCAACAACAGAGGTTTCTCAACAAACTTTGCTAGTCTAATTCACAGACAAGACACCTCTGCTCCCATCCGGTGTAAAACGTTTGTGAATCAGTCCCAAAACTGAGTTGTAAGTCTTGGAAAGTTGAAATCTCAGACCTCCTCCTCTGTTAAGAGAAGGTTTTTCTCTCTTAACATACAAAGCTTCCTTAACACCCCTCTCAAACCATCTGTGCTCTCGGTCCAAAATTTGCACATTTTCATCCTCAAATGAGTGTCCCTTGTCCGTGAGGTGGAGGTGAACAGCGGAGTTTTGTCCAGAGGTGGTGGCTCTCCTGTGTTGGGACATTCGTCTGTGAAGAGGCTGCTTCGTTTCTCCAATGTAACGGTCTGAGCAGACCTCGCTGCACTGGACTGCATACACCACACCACTCTGTTTGTGTGTGGGGGTTCTGTCCTTAGGGTGGACCAGCCTCTGTCTGAGAGTCCTGCTGGGTTTGAAATGTACTGGGATGTTGTGTTTGTTGAAAATCCTTCTGAAATTCTCTGAGACTCCAGCAACATAAGGAATGACAATGTTTTTCCGTCTGTTAGCATTTTTCTGTTGATCATTGTGTTTAGCAGATTTCCTCGCTGACTTGACAAAAGCCCAGTTGGGATATCCACATGTTTGCAGCGATTTGTTGATGTGTTTCTGTTCCTTTTCCTTTAAGTTTAATTTGTACCAGGTTAAGTCAATGACTCTTGTCTTGGTCCCACTATGACTAACGTGAATTGTAGCAATTTAAAAATTGTTCATCTGTCAATTGGTTATGCAAACAGTCTGAAACAATTACAATGCCCACATTTGTACTCTACAGTTGTAATATTATGAGCATTTGAAAGCATAAATGGCAGTAAGAAAAACTGTAGCACTTCCAGTGTAGCCAAAGGCACTCAGTAGATTTCTGCGGACATAATGGAATGCTAAATCAATGGTAATATAAAGCCCAATGTTTGTCAGGTCATCTGGATTTTATACCTGGAATTATTGAGCATGAACCTTGATGTAATATAAGGAGTGTAAAACGTTTGCATAAATCTTTACCATACCATTTTATTTATAGAGCACTTAAAACAGCGACAAGGCCAACCAAAGTGCTGTATTCCCATACCATGGTGAAATTACCTCTTTGCATTTACTTTGTAACCCATCCACCCCAGGTGGAGAAGTGTGCAGCTATTGAAGGTCCAAGGGAGCATTTGGGGATAGGGTGTCCTGCTCATACACCACGAGATGTGCAATGATTAGGGATTGAGCCTGGGACTTTCGGGTCCTGAGTTGGCTGCCCTGCCTCTACCCCATCTCGGCCCCCTAAGACTGAAATGGCAGCAATCCATTATGACAGCTAGTCCAAGAGGAGTCTAACCCAGTCTGGCGAGAAACTTTCTCTAAACTGGGAATGGGTCATCTGCACAAAATACTTCACTTCAACAAGTCTCGTCATTTTGTGAAGCTCATACTGCTCTCGACATTTGCTACTCAAGTGTATGAACAAGTATTAGGTGTGGTGGTTCACTTTATATTTTTTTTGGCACCTGCTTTTAGTGAAAACAGGTTGGCTGCTGTAAGAAATCCTAGTGCAGTAACTTTTAAACCTAAGTAAAATCGATACTGAATGCAGTTTTGTGCAGGTATACTGATTTTGGATAACTATCTGTAGTTTGATTCACCGTTGTGGAACCAAAGATATAAACAACTCAACGCAGAGGATTTGAAGGACCTGAAAACACTCAGGCATTGTGTTCAAGGTGTGCCATAATCCTGCGTAACAAGGTCAAATACTGTAACTGGGAGCAGACGATAAAAGTGGTCTATAAGTTTGCTATACTGTATATTTAACTGAGCCAGTTTCCAACTCCATTTATAAATAAATGCAAAAATGAACATTAAAAAAAGTACAGGCAATCTATAAAATTACTTATCAAAGCCTTTTAATTTTGAAAAAAATTGTAGTGTGCAGCGTTTGTATCCTTTGAATTGTAGGTTTTCAAGACTGTAACTGGACTTGGATTGTTGCTGCATATCTGTCAGAATATTGGTTTTGTTTCATATTAGGAAGGTGAAAATTAGTATTTCACTGCCAACCTGCAAGGTCTGCAGAACATCTTGTTAAAATATTCAGTATTTTAAGCCTCATAGCTGCCATCTGCCAAATAATTATAACTGACTAAACTCTATTGAAGTTTCCCCTCCTAGCTTTCCCCCTATCTGGGGGAGGGGTGTATTGTTGGTTGTCAGTGATTGCCCTTTGTTGCCCATTTTGAACTATTTATTCCCTGTGAGTGACATAGGGACAAACATACTGCCTCATTTTAAAATGATTCATTGATTTAGGCAACATAATCTTTGTGGTGTCAAAAAGATAAACTACTAAACATTCTTGCAGTGAATGCAG
>JBBPBX010013225.1:40873-52716 GCA_038048925.1 Garcialebias charrua | reverse complement strand
TGGCAGGAGCGGTTTCCCAGGAGCGCTGTGTCTCATGGTCTCTGACAGGTGTGTGGGGAAACCAACCACATGACAACGAGTCGACTGTTCGGCTTCAGATGGAGTGTGCTGGGCCCTTAAATGCAATGAATTAACTGGTATACTGGTATATTCAATAAACATGCTGAAGTGCAGAAAATGAACAAAAGTTCCTCTGCAGTGACCAGATGAACCGTTTGGTCCGACCATGTGTGAACAGTGGTTGGAGGTGAGGAGGGAGCATGTTGACCTACACTCAGGACGTCAGTCTTTCGCTGGACAATCACAGTTTTCATTGCAAAGTGAAATATTCCTTCCAGTGCAGCAGTTCTCTGTCAAAGACTCAAAGTTTCTGTTCGTGAATCGACTTTGTTCCGTCTTCAGAGGCATGTAAAACGACGTGAACCGTGTGTTTCGTGTCAAAAGGAGTCGTTGTTTGTTCTTGTTAGGGAGTTTGGTGTTTCTCAGCCTCAGCCCCTCAGTAAAAGAACCATGGGACAGAACCGACCCAGATTTATGAAACCTGCAAAATCTTCATCTAAATGACTGTTGAGCGTGTGCCAGCTGCGAGCCTGCAGGGATCTGGGCCATCATTTGATTTCTAATTCTAACAGCACTTATTTCACGTCTTCAGACGGGGACCGCTGTGGGGACATTGAATTACTCCTCCCAGGCAGCTTTAATGTGCACGTGTGTGTAATTCTAGACCTCTGGGGAAACAAGCATCAACATGAACCATCTTCTCTGTTGGAACAGAACTTTATTCAAAGGTGCTGTTGAATTGTGTTGCTGTTCTTTGTACCTGTATATGAAAGCACAACAATAAGAGTCCATTTAAGTTCACGCTCAATAATCCAGGTACCAAATCCAACAATTCTCAGTCGGGTCATCTGGACACTTTCTTCTTCTATAAAAAAAGAAACTGTCCAGATGACCCGACTGAGAATTATTGGAAGGGTCAATTTACATTTAGAAAAAAAAGTTTGAAATGAATTTCACGGAAATGGAAAACAACTAGGTAAAGTTTATGAATTCAGAACTAAGACTGTATCAAAACATACGACACTCCTCTTCTTATGTTGTCCAAAAGTAAAGCCAAAGTCTTTTAGAGAAGCGCTGCAGTGTTGTAGAGCTGGAGTCTGTGTGAAAAAAGATCTGCCTAAACATCCATCCATCATCTTCCTTTTGTTCTGAAGTCAGGTCTCGGGGCAGCAGCCTGAGCAGGGAGGTCCAGACATCTCTTTCCACAGCCTCTTCCAGCTCTTCTGGGAGGACTTCAAGGTGTTTAAAGGTTAACAGAGAGACATAGTCTCTCCAGTGTCCTGGGTCTCCTCCCAGTCGGACTTGTACGAAGCTCCTCCCTAGGAGGCACCCAGGATGCATCCTTACCAGATGCCTGAAACACCTCAACTGACTCCTCTGGATGTGGAGGAGCAGCGGTTCTCCTCTGAGTCTCTCCTGATAACTGAACTTCTCACCCTGTCTCTAAGGGAGAGTCCAGCTACTCTGCAGAGGAAACTCATTTCAACCTCCTGTATCCATGATCTCATTCTTTCAGTCACTACCCAGAGTTCATGATGACCATAGGCGAGGGTAGAAACGTAGGCAGAACCTCACCCTCAACCTGAAGAGAGCCATCCACCCTTTTCTGACTGAAGGCCATTAAAGATCAAAAGACTAATTACAGCTAAACATGTTAGAAAATATCATTTTTCAGCTTACAGCAGAAAGGTAGCATAAATCAACAGAAGTCCTCAACAATGATTTGAAATGTACCCGTATTGAGAGTATAGACGTGGACAAGGTGGGGCTTGCTGCAGCCAGCCTCTAGATGGCACTGGCGTTAATTTCCACATTGTTTAGGTGTTCAGTCTAACAAATACAGTGTACAAACACAGAACAAAGCAAAGGATGCTGTGGTGAAAACACATTTTGAAAAGTACAGAATGCTTCTGAATGGGTCGTGAGAAAACGAACAAGGAGTGTGAAATGTTCCGCTGGTGTATAACACCATGTGGTACTGCAGGGTCACATGGTGACCAACGGTCTAACAACAGGATTTCTGACCAAAGTGCAGCAAAACATAATACATTTCATTTTCTACAAAGAAAAGACAGAAAATGAAGACTAGAGAATCAGTGGAAACTCAAGCCTTTTACAAGAAGTGCAAAAAGAACTGAAAGTTATTTTTATGCAAAAATATCTGTTCTGCGTTTCCATGAGGCACTTTGTTCTAAAACTCCACCAAGTTGAAACCAGAACTTAAACGTACTGGTCCTGTCAGACACACTGAAGGTAAAACACCTCCGTCCCTTCACATGTACGCTGTGGAAAATTTAACTGGAAAAACCCAAACTTTGCTTTCAGAAAGGCGAGAACTTTCTGAAGTCGATACGCTGTGACAGGAAATAAAATCATAAACAGTAGCAACACATAACACAGACCAGTATTACCTTCACCCTCCATGTTAAAAACTCTTCGTCTGACTCTTCGAAAACAAGCAATAAGGCTGCAGAGTAACACACTGGCTGCTAACTGCGCTCTCTCTAGCCAAGAGACTGAGGGGGACGCTTTTTTGTCACGGACCACATCCGGCGCTGACAGGATATGGTCTGTTAGCAGTCGTCCGGTTGATTTAAGAGCCCGTAAATAAGTTTATTGGTTTTTACTGATAGATAATTAGTTATTAGCGGTACTGCATTTTAAATAAAAATAGCGCAAATCCGCTTATGAATTATAAAAGTTAGTCAATCCGCTATAGCGCTAACAAATTGTTTAGGTCCGCTATAAGCGGATTAGCGCTTTAGCGCTCCCTGGCGGTCTGGCACCCACCTTTGCTTACTGGGTACCTTGTATTTATGGGGTAGGTACATGATGCTGTACATGATGCTTACAGTGTACAAACATGCTAGTACCTACTGGGATCAGGCTGTTTTATTCTGTGACTTGTTACCCTGTACTTACACAGTACCTAGCTGGTAAGTATCTGACATTTACTGGTTATGTACCTGGTACTTACAGTGTACAGATCTGGTACATAATGTGTATATATTTGGTACTTAGGTAGTTTGTACCTGTACTTACGATGTACATGTTTGGTACTTGGTGGCTGTGGCTCAGTGGTTAGAGCAGTCGTCTTCCAATGCAAGAGTTGGGGGTTCGATTCCATCAGTAGTCACATGCCAAAGTGTCCCTGGGCAAGACACTGAACTCCTCATTGCCTCTGATGTGTGTCCCATCGGTGTCTGAATGTGATAAAGCAGATCTAGTAGAGTGTTGTATGAATGGGTCAATGAGGACACAGATTGTGTTGTAAAGAGCTTAGAGTATCTTGATAAGATAGAAAGGTGATATACTGTACAAGTACAGTCCATTTACCTTTTACCATTTCAAAGTACCAGCTACTCATCTGACACTTACAGGGTACACACATGTTACTGTGTATGTACCTGTTTTTTCAAGTTTTTTTTGTCTTTTGCGGCTGCAGTGACGTAAATAAAAATAAAAAATAAAGTAAAAGTTTGTCCTTTTCCTGCAGCATGAGCTGATCCACTGTTTGCCTCATTGGAGATCATGTTTGGTCACAGTCTAACTCCTGGAAGTCTCTTTGTCTCGTCCATGGTGTGTGAGCAGTGCTCAGTGATGGTTCAGGAAATCCTGCTCGTTTTAGCCGGATCAGAACTCCTGGTGCGTACAGTAGAGTATTTGTTAACACTGTTATGCATGCAACTGAAAATAATACGATTCAAACAAACATTTTCTTGTGATTGCTGAGCCGCTTCACAGTGTCACAAGATGCTTGTTGAGTGTATATTTTATGTATAAGCGGATTATATGTAACTAGATATTTTTCAGATAGTTCCATTTGTTTCCTGTTAAAATAAATGTGTATTTAAAAATGTATAATATTAAAACAGAGTTAAAATGAGCTTCAGATCTGACTGGATGTAATAAAATAAAATCTCAAACATGGTGGAAGAAGTTGTTGGAAAACATCTTGACCTGTGTGTTCTCTGTAGTCCGGCTCCTTTCTGACTATTTGACATGTTTTGATTCGTTTTTACATGTAAAGTGATGCAACAATAAAACTGTTTGATGACATAAAAAAGATATTCAGGCTGAAGTGTTTCATCTTTAAAATTGTGGTTTTCATTTAATGGAATTCAAAGTTTTAGTTTTTATTTGTAGAGCAGCGCCTCCTGGTGTATAAACTGTGTATAGCACAATAACCCAAATGTTACAACATTGGATGTACAAGTGAATAATTAAAAATAAATGGATGAAATGATCCAGTTTAATCAATAATATTAAAATGTAAAATTAACAAAATATTTACTTGTGAGAAAACATATATAATTGTGATAATTTCAGGACCGCGGTATACAGTGGTAAGTGTAGTGGTCTCATAATCCCGAGGCTGCAGGTTTGAACCCAGGTTGCATCAGAAAGGGCATCCGGTGAAAAACAATGATCACAGATTTAGTGTTTGTTTGCAGAAGGGAGCAGCAGAAATAAAAACAAGATTTTTAGGACAGTTTCATATAAAATGTCACATTTATCAGTCTCAGTCAGACAAAACGACCGCAGCAGCAGAACTTGTAACCTGGAAGCTGGTGCAGTTGCATGTTTAAAAAGGATTTTGTCACTTATTAATAAATAATTTGCCCTTCCCTTCCTTTTGTTTTTTGAATGTCCAGAAGACCAGACTTAGCTTTTTTAGATTTTTCTACCTGGATTATTGAGCAAGCATCAGGGTAAATACCTTTGCTTTAGGTTAAAGATCAAGGTGTTTGCTAACCTGGAGATTATCCAGGCATGTTGAATAAAACATCTTTGTTCTGTTTGGAGGAAAAGCCCACAGCAGCCAAGCAACAAAATATCACATAAGGTGAACAGCAGATTGCATTTTTAAAGGACAAAAAACTGTTTTGTCCATTTTGAACACAAGTATGAAGATTTTTTAAACTCCTATAACAAATAAATAAATAAAACATTTAGTCAATTCTGGCAGAAATGTTTGAAATAAAAAATTGTTGAATGTGTTCGCTCTTTTTGTTACTTTATTTGTAAAGTTGTCTCAGTCCAGGATGGAAGAACTTGACCGACCTGACTTGAATGTGGTCCTGATGTTGGTCCTGAACAAAGCTCCACATTTACAATGTGCACTGGTACCTCCCTCCAGGTGGTTCTGATCAGTGCCACACTGCCACACAAGATTCTGGAGATGAGCAACAAGTTCATGACTGACCCGACCTGCATCCTGGTCAAAGGTGATGAGCTGACTCTGGTCTGGAGGGCATCGAACAGTTCTTTGTTGCTGTTGAGTGGGAGGAATGGAAGTTTGACACTCTGTGATCTGTACGACTCTCTGACCATCACACAGGCTGTCATCTTCTGCAACACCAAGAGAAAGATGGACTGGCTGACTGAGAAGATGAGAGGTCAACTTCACGGTGTCCATGCATGGAGACATGCCACAGACAGAACGAGAGTCCATCATGAAGGAGTTCAGATCTGAATCCAGTTGTGTCCTGATTTCCACAGACGTTTGGACATCATCAACTACGACCTGCCCAACAACAGTTAGTGCTACATCCATATGATCGGCCAGTCGGGTCGGTGGCAGGAAGGGCGTGGCTTTCAACTTTGTGAAGAAGACATCAAGTAGTCCTGCCCCACCCAGATCGATGAGATGCCCACGAACATGGCTGATCTAACCTGGATGACATCACACCACAGCCACAACCCAACTTCCTGTTCTCATTTTAGTTTTATTTGCTTTTTTTATTAATTCAGGTGACGAAACCATCTGAGCGGTTTTGTAAATAAAGTTGTTTGGGTTTCACATCTTGTTTTTGTTCTTTATTATAATGTAAAGAATGACTTTTTGATGAGTGTTTCCGTTCCATTGTTGCCTCTGTGCTTGCTCAGGATGGGAAACGGAAACAGACTCCCAGCAGTCTGCTCCTCAGATAAATATCATTATTAACTCACGTTTAATGTACGTAACGTTTCTGTTCAGTGTCCTGAGATGACTTCTGTTGTGATTTGGTGATACAGGTAGTCCCCGACTTACGAACGAGTTCCGTACCTACGGGCCGTTCGTAAGTCGAAAATGACGTAAGTCGGATCACATACCAAAAAATAAAAATAATTATTTTTTTTATATAATAAATGTACAGTACTGTACAGTAACCAAGCACTTAGCCTATCCTAACACAGTTTTTAAAGATGAAGGAGTGAGTTGAATTGTCTCCCCTTCACATAAAGGGAGCTAGCTAGCCTGCTGGGGAGGAGGGAGACAATTCAACTCACTCCTTAACTGTTAGGATAGGCTAAGTGCTTGGTAACTGTACAGTACTGTACATTTATCCATTTATTTATTTTAATTTAATGAGATGCGTTCGTAAGTCCGAAACGTCGTAAGTCGGGGCGTCGTAAGTCGAGGACTACCTACAGATAAACTCAATTGAAGTGAAATATGCAGAGATGTGGGTCATACGCAGGGAGTCAGAAGTCCAAGAACAAATCCAAAGGTCCAACCAGAATCCAGTCAGAAGTATTCAAAAACCAGGGTCAGATGGGCAGAACCAAATCATATGAGGCACAGGCAGAACGGTAAATCCACAAGGCAGGTGTGAGGTTGAAATTCAAAAAACAAGGTATGAGTGTGAACAAGAAGGCTGGATATCACAAATCATGAATGGCGTGATAATCTGGCAGAGTAGAGGAGTTCTTAAATAAGGCCAGGAACAGGTGCAATAAGGGCTGATGGGCTAAAAAATACAGAGGGGGCATGGCAGAGTGACAGAAACATGACATGGAGGCAGATGACAGAGAACCAGTGATCATGATACATATTAAATGTTTTTTAAATATATTATCAATTTGGTTTTTTGCTAATTTCTCTTATTTTCTATAATTGATGAAAATACAGTTATCCAATCTGAGTCTTTAAAATTTGCGTTTCCAGGCAGAAACTTGTTTGAAGTTTCTTTTGTGTTGGGACTTGTTCATCTTGAGGGCCTTTGTTCACTCCCAAGGATGTTGATCGTTAACCGACAGGAAAACTAACCAATCACAATGCTGCAATGAAGAGTGGGCGGGACCAGAATGTGCAGCCCCTAAGCCTGCAGGCAGGCCCTGAGAAACTGAACATGAACTTAAGGGCGAGATACACTCGCGCGTCCTCACGATACGCCAATACGCAGCGTACGTATGCCCCGTACGCAGCGTAGCCCCGCGTAGCCCCTCAGGGCAAGTACGCGCAAAGGTATTTTTTTACTACGCATACGCGATTCGCATACGCGATGCGCGGTGTCTGACCTAAACTTCCCCGGCTCCGGACTGTTTTGTATGTTACACAAATGAAATAAATTCCTCTTTTTTATCGCTGATCGGGCCTTTTCTTTTGTTTTTTTGCCTAAAGTCAAGTAACCGCTTCTTCCTCCGTTCACTCGATGAATGAAATGAATGAATTCAGGTCCTACCTGGGTGCGCGATGTTTTATATATTCCCTGGTGGGCTGTGGTGGGCTGTGGGCTGCAGGAAAAGCACTCCGTGCTCAGCTGCTCATATTACAACAAGGAGAACGCGAGTGTTTGGAGCGAAAAACTACCGGAAGTGACGATCGGAAGTGACGGTACGGAGGAAATGACGTAGAATTTGGAGCGAAAACACGAGAATCTACGCGAGAACATCAGCCGAGCTGTAGCAGAGGCTCCGTATACGCGCGTATACGGGCATATACGCGCGTATACGGAGTCTGCTTCACTGTATCTCGGCCTTTAGTCAAAACATGACTTTATAGTGTCCTTAAAGTATGAGATTAGCAGGTGGCAACATCATAATTCCCCAGCTGAAGGCCCAGCATTTGTCAGTTTGCCAGATTATGGAATAACATTACATCATATTTATCAGAAGAAACAGAAAAATGTCACAAGCCGCTGTAACTCATCCTCACCCTCCATATCAACATAAATCTCAAGATTTATTTTACAACTTTTTAAGATTTCTCTCCAACTTGAAAAGCTCAACTCTAAATAAAAACAAAACAATAAAATACATTTGATGACTTTTTTTATTTACATATATAATTAAAGTGGGGTTCAGCTGGAGTCCCAGAATACCACAAACATTCAGGAAAGGGTGAGGATGATGATGAAGAGCGTGTGGACTGAACTGAGGGACATCACTTCTTGTCTGGGGTGGGGTCCCCAGCCTCCAGTTTGGCTGCAGGCTCTACGGGCTCTCGGTATGCAGGGAACACCTCCCAGGGTGTGTTCAGGTCAAACTTCCTCATCTCCTGCGCCAGCTCTAGAGGCTCCATCACCAGGTGCTTCATCTCCTCGTCATAACGCACCTGCAGCCCAAAACATCCATTTATCTTGAGAAAAAGTACTAAACTAAAACCTTTAAGGCTTGTGGGAACTCCCAAGCCCCAAAGAAGTCTGGCTGATGCTAGATTTATACTCTGTGTGAAGGAATCTGCTCTCCGACACAGCTGAGGGACATAAATGACATACCGTATTTTTCGCCCTGTAAGTCGCACTTTTTTGCATAATTTGCACACCCTGCGACTTATACACTGAAGCGACGTATTTATGTTTTTTTCCCCATACTGTATTTATAAACCAATTTTTGGCTGAGATATGACTGTTTTCATTCATTCTGACTTTTAAAAGTTTTTAAAAAGTTTTAAAAGACTTTGAAAGTTTAAGGCCGCAAAACTCTACTGGATGCTCGTGATCTCCGGGCCCTAAAATGTCACTGCACCTCAAACAGGAATGCCACTGTCAAGGAACAGAATGGGCTTAGGAATATTCAAAAACAGTATCTAGACTGGATTAACCACTTTTTCTTCTTTTCCAGTCAAGAAAAAGAGAAAAGAGTCCCGTAAAGAAAAGTCTTATTTCAGCACTGAATGAAGGCTCCTCCTTCACCATCCATCCATCATCTTCTGCTTCCGGGTCACGGGGGCAGCAGCTTTACCAGGGAGACACAGACATCAACAGCCAGCTCTTCTAGGAGGACTCCAAGGTGTTTGCAGACCAACTGACTACATTATTTAATAAGTAATACTTTTATGTTTTTAAATTTAATGAAAGACAAACCTTTAAAATTTAAGGACAAAATTTAACCAAATTATTTTCAAGTCTGTAGCTTATTGTAAAAGCAGTTCCAAAGATCACAGAGTGATGTTTTGCAACTTTAACATGAACCTCGTGCATGTCTAAATAATAAAAGTGAAGATATTTTTAATAAATCTTTATAGTAAAAATCTACTGTATACTAAAATGGAAAAATACATGGGGTTAAAGCAGACAGAGAAGGCAATAAGGTAGGATTATGAATTAGGTTTAAAAATTACATCTCAAGAGGTACTCTATTAGAGCATGACATCTCGTCCACAACATTCTGTGGCAAAGTCTTTAGCGTGTTCTTCTTCTAGTGCTGGCTAGTAAATACAGGTAGTCCCCGATTTACGAGCGCTCTGATCTGCGAGGTTCCAGACTTACGAGCTGCGAATTTTTGGAAAATACGAAAAAAATACTGAGTTTTCATGTGTTTTTTCACCACAGTTAGTTAGTTAAGCATATAGACACACGTTTCCGATCATTTTTATGCACTCAAAAGTAGTTTTTAGATGAAAATAGAGTGTTTTTAGTCGCGCTAGCGAAAACCGTTCCAATTTACGAGCGAAATTCCGGATTTACGAGAGAAATGGCGGCCGTTCCAAATTACGAGATTTCCGGTTTACGAGCGCCTCGTTGTAACGGATCTCGCTCGTAAATCGGGGACTACCTGTACTAGTAAAAACTTACTATTCAGTCATTTGGAGCCAAGATGGTGTAGTGGTTAGGGCGTTTGACTTGGGACCCGAAGGACGCGGGTTCGCGTCCCGGCCACTACGCACCTTGGGGTGTCTATGAGTGCACACCTAATTCTCCAGCTCCCCGAGTGCCCTCTGGCTGCTCACTGCACCACCTGGTAGGTGGTTGGGTTAAATGCAAAGACGAATTTCGTCTGTGTATGGGAAACATACGCAGATGACAGACAAACACATTATTATTATTATTATTATTTTCTGCTCATCATCTGAAACAAAACAAACAAACAAAAAATATATACTGTATGGGCCCCCATGTTGACTCAAGCCCAGGGGCCCCCATCCTCCTAAATCCGGTCCTGCACACAGTCTGCCATCTGCCCTGTACTGTACTGTACTGTACTGTACTGTACTGTACTGTACTGTACTGTACAGTGAAAACTGCACAAAGTTAAAGGGGTGGGTCCGGACGTTGTTTTAAGGACTTTTTAAAACTATTTTATTTTTTATTTCTCACAAACCACTGAAGTAATTGTGACAGTTTAAAGAAAATAGAAGTACAGCTGGATGTCATCAGCAAAGAAATGGTAGGAAATTTTACTGATTACTGTAATTAATAATCTGTCCAAGAAGAAGAATTTACATAGAGAACAGGACTGGTCCCAAAACTGAACCCTGTGGAACTCCACATGATAGATCAGTGATGTCTGACAAGGTCTGGTTGATAAAAACACTAAAGGTTTTGTCAGAAAGATAAGCACTTGAGAACAGTGTCTGTCCTGAATCCCATGATCTGTGATAGTGATCAATTGTATCCACGGCTGAAGGTCGAAAACTAAAACTGAAAACATCCGGAGTCTGCAGCCATCATTGTCACTGGATATTATAAGTTGAATTAATACCATTTTCTAACCCAGACTGGAATTTATTTATTGAATTTTGTTGTTCTAAAAAAATAAAAAAATGTAAAAAAAGTTGCTCCTCCACAAGTTTTTAAAATATTTTTAAAACAAAAGACAGTTTGAAAATGAGCCGATAAAATTTTAGTTGATGGATGCAGATCTGGTTTATTAGTATCCGAGAGCCTTTTCCAACACATGCTTCAAGAGCTACACATTGTGTGACACCTTTACTTAAAACTTTACTATAAATTACTTAAGCTAACTTTGTTTCACTGTTAGCAAAATATCTCATGAACCACAGGACAAATTTTAATGAAACGCGCAGAAAATAAACACTGAACAACTAAAAACATTTAGAGTCATCCTAATTCTTGATGTCTGCTGCAGTTAATTGACCTTAGTAAACACAAAAAGAGCTATAATTTGGTCAGATTTACAGATATTGAGCTAAAGTTTAATGTGGTAGTAGCTGAAGGTCATTAACACATACTGTAACAGGTCTCTCAATATGACATTATGAGGTTTGGGCAGAACAAAAACTCTGTCCTTTCTCTTAATGACCTTAGTTTGAACCTCTTGTATGAACATGCATTATACAAGGACAATATGCACTTCTTCAAAGAAAGCTGGACTTTTATTTTTAACTTCAAAGAGTACCACCTTTTTCAGCCTATAAGGTGATTATTTTTTGCATAATTTACATGCCCTGCAACTTATAGGCCGAAGCAACACATTTATGGATTTTTTCCCATATTTATAAACCAAATTTTGGCTGAGATATGACCGTTTTCATTAATTCTGACTGAATTTTTTTTAACAATACTATTTCAGCCACTAGATGGCAGCAGAGTAGTAGTAGCAGTATGACATGCATGTAATAATTAAATGTGGCTATAATGAAAATTTCAAAAAAAATTAAGACAAAAACAACTGGATTTTATTTATTATACTTTATAGTTTTTGTCTTTAACTTTTTGAAATTACCATGTCCTGGATGACTGGAATCTTCATCAGCCATTAATGACACAATCAACTTGCCATAGTCCCTCACCTTCGTTCTGCTTGCTGATTGGAGCGACCGTCAAATCAGCTGC
>JBBPBX010013225.1:28816-40799 GCA_038048925.1 Garcialebias charrua | reverse complement strand
GCTAACTTGACCAATAAAGTGCATTTATTAAGTAAAAGTTAGACTGACACAAACCTTTGTTATAATTTCGAGCAAACAAATAATTGTTTTTAAGTGTTAATCTTGTTAAATTCTTGTAAAACCCGAATTGCTCCCCGGGTGCTTACATAGCTGCCCACTGCTCCACCTGGGTGTATCCCAGGTGCAATAGGTTAAATGCAGAGAGCCAATTTCATCTTTGTATGGGAACATACAATGATGACAACACATAACACTTTATTATTTTATTATTATTATTATTATTAAAGTCCTCCCGTGCACAATCCCACGGCTGCCATTTGGCAGCCCATTGATTTTTGGCACAACACCGGCCCACATTTCCGGGTTCGGCCCACATTTCCAGGTTGTCAGCGGTGACGCGTAACAGATGCAACGTGTACAGCAAAGCGTCATATTTATGGATTTTCCCACTTTTTTAGACGAATTTGGGCTGATGTGCTTATACAGCAGTGCGACATGTACGGCGAAAAATATGGTAAGTAAGAAAAAAGAAGTGTAAGAAAAAGCTTCTCTTTTCTGATCAGCTGCCAGCTGATGGCAGAGCTCACCTCTACGTATCCTGACAGAGGGAAGTCCTTCCTCAAGGGGTGTCCCTCAAAGCCGTAGTCAGTAAGGAGGCGCCTTAGGTCAGGGTGGTTGGAAAAGAACACCCCGAACATGTCCCACACCTGTTTGAATGCAGCTTTACTGTTTGTTGCATTACTTTCAGTGAAATAAAGAAAACAGCTCCAGTGTTTCCAGTAGTTTAACGCAGCTCTAAGCTGTAGTGAACCCTCAGAGTGACTCACCTCCCGCTCATACCAATTGGCAGATTTGTGGATGGAGAAAATAGAGTCTATCGGTGTCAACTCGTTTGCATACGTCTTGATACGAATACGAGAATTGAAGCGCAGAGACAGCAGGTTGTAGACAATCTGGAAAAAACACAGACACATGATTACTACAATATTTTTTACAAGTTTATTAACCTTCATTTAACCAGGCTAATCCTACTGAGATCACAGATTTATTTTGCAAGGGAGGCCTGAAGCTAAATGCAACCTAACATGCATGTTTTAGGACTGTGGGAAGAAACTCGAGTACCCCATACAAACACGAGAACATGCAAACTCCACACAGAACGGCCCTTGGTCCAAACCAGAGATTGAACCCAGGTCTCTTTAGCTGTGAGACAACAGTGCTAACCACTAAGCCATCACACTGCTGTCGACGCAACGTGTATTTTTGCACTGCTCCTTTACTGTTAGTGTGAACAATATTAAAACATTCCATGATCCTTTTCCCTATAATCAGTCTTGATGTGACCGCTCAGTAAGGAGACAGCACAGAGATCTTTTTATCATACTCAAGGTTAATTTTTTTTTCTTCCCTTGTCCTGTCTGGCATTGTGGCACTCAAAACTATTGTCTGGGTGTCGAGGTGATACCCAACAGATTTACTTTCACAAGCAGCGCAATATGGCTGGCCTCAATGTTCCACTTGATGTATAAATAAAACTTTATTAGAATTTGCTTTGGGTTTGTTTCAGATGTAATGGACACGGGGATGAAAAGACAAAGTAGAAAACAAAGGCAGAAAAGTGGGAGACGGTTTAAAAGTGAAAGAAGGAGACAGGCGTAGAGGAGAGAGAGAGGTATAAAGAGAACACAAATCAACATCATTGAGGTCTGCCTCTAGACCTGCGGAAAGAAAAAAAGACAAAACTGAGAAACCACAAGAAACAACATACTACAGTATATATAATGATACTTATAACATCATTAGAAAGTATTTTATACGGTACATGGTAATACAAGATGTATTTAGTGGCCACCACAACCCAACTGAGTGTGTATCTGATAAACACCTGAATCTAAACACCTGTGTGAGCATGCTTGTCACTATAAGGTTTCTCCATAAGAATGTTCAGTAGTGGGTGTGGGGACACACAGACCCGCTCCCACAGGACATGATGGTAATACAGGGAGGACCGGAGCCACAGACACACAGCAGCCCCCAAGCCCTGAGCCCCGGGAGTACCCCAACAAGGACAACCTCACTCTCCAGAAAGAAGCAGAGGGAAGCCCCGGGTAACCCCCAGCAACCCCAATTGGAAGCCCCAGGAGGCTGCAGCGACGAGCCCACAGGCCCCGCCGGCAACCTGCTACCCCAGAGCAGATCTGTCCATGGACACCGAGCCTCGAGGTCATACCACCTCCCAACAGAGACCTGACAGAGCCAGGGCACCCAGGCCCCGGCAGGCATCTACCAGGGTGGGCCGGCACACACCCACGCACCCAGCCCCAGATGCCAAGAGCCACTAACGCACTGGCGGCAGGGAAGCCCACCACCGGAAGGGAATTCAACAGGGGGAAGTAGACCTCACATTAAATGGGGGGCCCAAAATAATCCAAGCAAGAGGACCACCCAGATCCCAAACTGAGACATAAACAGGCACACACAGACAGCCCGACAGAGCCTCTGTCAGACCGTTCATGCGCCTCACCCACCTGACAGCGACCGCAAGCTGGCCAGGGGCCAGAGCAGCAGGGAAAAACAGCTGAGGAAGGCCGGCCCAGCACACCAAGGACCAGGCACCCTAACAAATTCACACCACAGGCTTGGAGAAGCACCGGCACGCCTACGCACCCCCTATACACATAGCACCCCCCACCGCAAATGTCACACCAGGCCGACCAGCCAGCGCCCCGTCAAAGAAAAGCCACGCCCCCAATTGCCACCATACACCACCAATGACCACACAACCACAGCCGACCCCCCACCGGAAACTGGCAGCCACCCCGGCCAAAGAGCCGGCAATTGCAACCAGGAACCTAGATCAAGAAATCCGAACAACCCGGTGTCAAGTTAGGTGAATGAAAAGAGGTGCTGAGGTCAGACTGCACGTCTGGTGGAGATGGACATTTAATATCAAGCAGTCTTACTGAATGAATGATCAATAAAAGTAGTTTTATGGGTGTGTTGATTAGAATAAAAAATGTATGTCTGTATGCCAATGTGCTGAAACAATCTAATGTTATTATGAGATTTTTGTAATCAAAAGTTCCTTTCTAATTTATTTTGTGATCAAAGAAGTAGTCATTAAGTGATTGTTGTAACAGCCCCGGCAGAGCTCAGCGTAAGGCAGTACGCCACTATACGCCGTACGTACGCAGAGGCACAAGCGTAGCCCCGCAGGGCAAGAACGCGCAAAGCTCAAATTTTACGACCGCGTACGCGATGCGCGTTGTCTCACAATAAACTGTCCGGCGCCGGACTGTTTTGTATGTGACACAAATTAATTAAATTCCCCTTCTTCATCCCTGATCTAGACTTTTCTTTTGTTTTTTTGCCAAAAGTCAAGTAATCGCTTCCTCCTCCGTTAACTCCATGACTGAAATGAAAGAATTTGTCACGAGCGAATAATAACTCATGTCCTACGTGGCTGCGCGACGTTCTAAATATTTCCTGGTGGGCTGTGGGCTGCAGGACCAAGGCTCCCTGTTTTTATTTTTATTTTTTAGAACTTTTTATTAACATAAAGTTTAGAAACACTGCAGCGGCTGCAGCCAGTCAGCTCATGCCTTTTTTTTGTTTCCCACTCGACCTGTCAATCAATTCAGTAGGCGTGTCAGCAAATGACCAATCAGCGACCTCAGTTTGTCCCGTAGGTAAACGCTCCGCGCACAGCTGCTCAAGAATTTGGAGCGAAAAGGCAAGCATTTAACGCGAGAACGAAAGCAGAGCTGTGCCAGTGAACGCGTGCGCACAGAATGCGCGCGTAGAGCGGCGTACAGGCCGTACGCTGAGCTCTGCCAGAGCCTATAGATCTGGATTTCACTTTTAATTATTAAGTCAAGTGATTTTAGAAGAAAGGTTTTTATACATCTCTATTAGTAAGTTTTTTTTTCACGTTTAGGATTAGTAGAGCAAAGTTCAAAGCTGAGAAACAGTGTCACTTGATGCAAGTCACAGGAAACAGCCGTGTGGTTAAGGCGATGTCCGGATATGAGGATGTTACGCAAAGCACCTGTCATGAGCTTACAACACAAGTAGAAGTACACAGTTTAGACAGCTGAGCAAGTTGAAAAAAAGGAGACAAACTTGAACTGGTGTAGTGGCAGGGCTTTTGACTTGGGACCCGAAGGACGCGGGTTCGCGCCCCGGCCCCGGCCACTACACACCTTGGGGTGTCTATGAGTGCACATCTAATTCTCCAGCTCCCCGAGCGCGACTACGCTGCTCGCTGCACCACCTGGTGGTGGTTGGGTTAAAGGCAGAAGACCAATTTCGTCTGTCAAGTATGGGAAACATACACAGATAACAAATGTGACAAATTATTATTAATTATTATTAACTGTTGAAAAGTCTTCAAAATGGTTGACAGATCTTCAAAATGGATGTTAGATCAGAACAAGCCAATCAGAGACAAGAGATGAGTTTAAAGGTGGTGTGACATGATTTTAGAACAATGCATAAAGTGGCACAACATGTATATGTTGTATCATTCATCTATGTTTGTTTTTACAAGCAAAATGATAAATCAATGAAAATTTGTTTCAAAGGTGATTTTAAAATTGGCGCTGTCTTTCGTCACGGGACATCCGGGTACTTACGCATGCGACGTTGTGACGTAGAGGCAAGAACTTCACTCTGCAGGCTGCTATTAGCACGCAGTGTCATTGTGTTCAAGATCGCCTATTTTCTTTTGTATAACTTGAAAAATGCCGGTACGTTGTGTCGCATTTGGGTGTTCTAACATCGCCAGCTCTGTAGACGACTACAATCGGGTTCCAGCCCTTCACCCTCGGAACCTTCCTCATCTGACATGTCGGACTCCCCCTCGCACCCTGAACGGTAAGACTCAACTAAATACGGCTGCAGTCCTACAGTGGAACCAGCTGTTCATCACTCGAACTAACTTCGGCTTCCCAAAGTGAAGACAAATTTCCCAAATCTTCACTTACCGGTAAATTGCTTATTTCTTCAGTTTATATATTCACTGCTATTGGTTATTTACAATGTGCGTTCTGGCCATTGCGTCATAAAAATGCGTTGGCGTTTGACTGCGACGCACTGCAGAGTTACGTCATTAAAACTATTTTATTTAAAAATACATTTGTATATTAATTATTCGAAGCATCTGTGTACAAACAAGCAAAGCTGAGTAGCTCCTCTTTCTAAAATGTCTATGTTTTAGCATCATGTCACAACACCTTTAAAAAGAAAAAGATAGCAGACGAAAGTTGGTCAGTCATTTCGGACAGAGATGGAACACGGTTGTCAAGCCCTGAAGACTTGGAACAGATCTGAAGATTGAAGGGAAAAGATTTTGACTGCAGATGAGCTGAAAAAACAACAAAAGATGGAAACTTAAAGCAATGAAGAACTGTTCAGCAGTACAGTACATGATCACCCTTCAAGAAGACACCCCAGATAAATGAACAAGTCTCTGATTGGAATTAATTACATTTGATGACCGTTTTCAACAAAGGCTGTAGGAATTATTCTCCTTTTTCCTGGAAAACCAACCCAATCATGGGATGTGGTAGGAACCAGCCTTTTTGAAACATTTTACCCGATTTCAAAATTACAGGTTGCATTTTGTGGTTTTTCTTAGAGACAGCACAGTTAGGGTGTAGGCCATTTACAGATTGGTGCATCCACACCTAGAGGAATTTGGAGTTTCACCCATTTTTGATTTTTATTTCATTCATTATACTGCATTTTTTTTTTAAACGCATTTGCTTGCACTGCTGCTGGATTTTTGAAAATACGAACGTAACCTTATGCAAATTTATGATTAAAAACACAAAGCATGAAAATCTAGAGTGTTGGACTCATTTTCCTGATGGCATCTGAATGATACACATTCTTCGTTGAACGTATCGTGTTCTTGGTTCTGATATTTTTGGAGGTTTTGAATAGTTACTTAGTTTGCTTTTTGAACAGCATCCCCAAATGGCCAACTTGTCCTTGCCTAGGAAAATGACCAGGTCTTGTACCAATTGCAAAACGTTAAATAGAGGAAGAGCAGCCATAATGCAGGATACCTTATGGTAAACTTTGGGGTCACTGCTACTTGACTAAGAGCTGTGAGGTGAAATAGGGGTGCGTCCTACAGATTAAGGTTGTTAGTGCCTGGTCGAATCTTTCTCGAACCCAGCCTAAGAGGGCCTGACCGTAGTATTGTTTGGGTAATACTCAGAAGTCTGGGGGTGGGGTGTCCAATTACCGGTTAGACGAGAGGGCTGGAGGGGTGTTACACCCTGAAACAAAAATGCCAGTGAGAACCAGAACACCAGCCCCACCCCAACCTCCCCCCAAGGCCCAAAGCCCACCCACAGTCCAGACCCCAACCAGGCGGCCTACCAACACTCCNTATATATATATATATATATATATATATATATATATGTATATATATATATATATATATATATATATATATATATATATATATACAGGTAGTCCCCGATTTACGAGCGAGATCCGTTACAACGAGGCGCTCGTAAACCGGAAATCTCGTAATTTGGAACGGTTGCCATGTCTCTCGTAAGTCCGAAATTTCGCTCGTAAATTGGAACGGTTTCGCTAGCGCGACTACAAACACTCTATTTTCATCCAAAAACTGCTTATGAGTGCATAAAAATGATCGGAAACGTGTGTCCATATGCTTAGCTAACTAACTGTGGTGAAAAAACACATGAAAACTCAGTATTTTTTGCGTTTTTTCCAAAAATTTGCCAGCTCGTAAGTCTGGAACCTCGTAGATCAGAGCGCTCGTAATTCGGGGACTACCTGTATATATACATATATATACACATATGACTTGTTGTATGACCATGACTTGTTGGTGAACGAGCACTTACGTACTTTAATCCACGACACCAACCGGATTCCCAAAAAGTTGGGACACTAAACAAATTGTGAATAAAAACTGAATGCAATGATGTGGAGGTGCCAACATCTAATATTTTATTCAGAATAGAACACAAATACCAGATCAGAAGTTTAAACTGAGAGAATGTATCATTTTAAGGGAAAAATATGTTGTTTCAAAATTTCATGGCGTCAACAAATCCCCAAAAAGTTGGGACAAGTCCATTTTTACAATTGTTTGGCTTCCCCCTTCTTCTTACAACTCTCAACAGATGTCTGGGGACAGAGGAGACCAGTTTCTCAAGTTTAGAAATAGGAATGCTCTCCCATTCATGTCTAATACATGCCTCTAACTGTTCAATCGTCTTGGGCCTTCTTTTTCGCACCTTCCTCTTTATGATGCGCCAAATGTTCTCTATAGGTGAAAGATCTGGACTGCAGGCTGGACATTTCAGTACCTGGATCCTTCTTCTACGTAGCCCTGATGCTGTGATTGCTGCAGAATGTGGTCTGGCATTATTTTGTTGAAAAATGCAGGGTCTTCCCTGAAAGAGATGGGGAGCGTATGTTGTTCTGGAACCTGAACATAGTTCTCTGCATTAATGGTGCCTTTCCAGACATGCAAGTTGCCCATGCCACAAGCGCTCATGCAACCCCATACCATCAGTGATGCAGGCTTCTGAACGGAGTGTTGATAACAACTTGGGCTATCCTTGTCCTCTCTGGTCCGGATGACATGGCGTCCCAGTGTTCCATAAAGAACTTCAAATCGTGACTCATCTGACACAGAACAGTCTTCCATTTTGCCACACTCCATTTTAAATGACCCCTGGCCCAGTGCAAACGTCTGAGCTTGTGGAGCTTGCTTAGAAATGGCTTCCTCTTTGCACTGTAGAGTTTCAGCTGGCAACGGCGGATGGCACGGTGGATTGTGTTCACTGACAATGCTTTCTGGAAGTATTCCTGAGCCCATTCTGTTATTTCCTTGACAGTGGCATTCCTGTTTGAGGTGCAGTGACGTTTAAGGGCCCGGAGATCACGAGCATCCAGTAGAGTTTTACGGCCTTGACCCTTACGCACAGCGATTGTTCCAGATTCTCTGAATCTTTTGATGATGTTATGCACGGTTGATGATGATAACTTAAAAGTCTTTGCTATTTTATGCTGGGTAACACCATTCTGGTATTGCTGCACTATCTTTCTGCGCAACAATGGTGGAATTGGTGATCCTCTTACCATCTTGGCTTCTGAGAGACACTGACACTCTGAGAAGCTCTTTTTATACCCAATCATGTTGTCAATTGACCTAGTTCATGTTAATTGGTCTTCCAGCTGTTCGTTATATGCTCAATTTCTTTTTTCCAGCCACTTATTGTAAGGATGGCTCCCTCTGTTGGTCTGTCTCCCTCCTTACACCCTGTGTCTCCCAGGTTTGCATCTCAGGTATTATGAATTTAATTAATTACGTGGTATATATCAGTTTGCATTCATGTATGTTTCATTGTCGGGTCATTCGGCTGTTTCTCTGGTGTCGTGTCCTTGTATCCATGCTTCAGCTACAGTCTTGTTTCGTGAGTACTGCCACATGAGTCTTTGAGTTTATAGTATTTAAGCCACAGGTCCAGTTACAATTTCTAGGTTTTGTGATTACTGCCATGTTAGTCTTTTGAGTTCATGTTATTAAAGTGTTTTGATTTTCTACTCGTGACTCCGTGAGTTCGCCTGTCTACACCACTGGGTTCATTCCTTCAACACCACACCAATCATGACAGTAATGACCCGACCATGAACCATGAGCCCAGCAGACAGATGATTCGGACTCCACTCGAGGGGCAGAAGATGACGGCTTCAGCTCAAACAGAAGCAGCCGTCATGTGTGTGAGTGGTTTCGGGATGGACGCCGCTTGGAGCTTCCACCGAAGTGCTTCCATCTCCGCTTTTGGTTATGGAGCGAGCGAGGAGAAGACGCGGAGACGGCCGCTCCGAACCGTTTTCTCCCTGCACTCCTTCGCGTGCTATTTTGTTGTGGAGTGTCTCTGAGGATGAATCGGAACCAGAAGAGTTCTGGCTTGATCTAGCTCCTGAACCACGTCGCCGCCGTAGAAAGCGGCAACCGACAAAGAGAAAATTTTCCGGGTTTCAGCCCGTCTCTCCGACTGCTTCTCTTCCCACGCTGTCAGGCAAGCCGGGGAGATTTTCAAAGGGATTTTCAAAGGGAGCCTGTGTTTGCACTCATGCTCTGTGACGTCTCAGGTGAGACGTTCACTGAGGGGGGAGTATGTGATCCTCCACAGGTCTGCAGGATACTCAGAGAAGGATCCTGCACAACACTCAGCCGAGGAACCTAGGAAGCTTCTTCAGAAGACACCTTCACAGAAGGAGAAGTGTTCTAGCTCCCGCTCTGATGAAGAGCGGACAGAGCACTCATCAACCACAGGGGTCGCTGTTGAACTGAAACCTGAAGCCATTATTATTTTCCAAGAGCTTGATAGACTACTTAATGCTGCTACCATTAACTCGGACATTCAGTATAAGCTTAACATATACTCAATCATGGAAGACTTTATAACATCCACGTCCAACATGCTACAGATTCCTGGCCTAACACAGACATTGAATTTGGTTAGGACTTTGAAGAAGAATAATTATTTAGACCTCTCTGACTCTCCCTCTTATGTTTCTGACAAGCCTTCAGTGTCTACAGAAGGTATTGTTGCCTCTCCAGCATCCACAGAGGGCGCCGACGCTACGTGTTCTACAGCAACAGAGGGCACTGTAGCCACGTCCACAGAGGGTCCCCACGCCGCCATGTCTACAGAGGACACTGATTTCTCTGCTTCTACAGAAGGTACTATTGTCTCTCCAGTATCCACAGAGGGCGCTGTAGCTAGGTCGATGGAGGGTCTTCACACGCCAGACGTCTCCACGTCAGACGTCTCCACGCCAGATGTTTCCACGCCAGAGGTCTGCACACCAGACGTCTCCACGTCAGACGTCTCTACGCCAGACATCTCCACGCCAGACGTCTCCACGCCAGACGTCTCCACATCAGACGTCTCCACGCCAGACATCTCCACGCCAGACGTCTCCACGCCAGACGTCTCCACGCCAGACGTCTCCACGCTCGACGACTCTACGCTCGATGACTCTACGCTCGATGACTCCACGTCCGACGACGTCTCGGTGCCCAACGACATCTCAACACCCCACGAGGTCTTGACGATAATAATGTCAGAGGTCTCGATGATGATGATGCCAGAGGTCTCGACGACGATGATGCCAGAGATCTCGACGATGATGTCAGAGGTCTCGACGATGATGCCAGAGGTCTCGACGATGATGCCAGAGGTCTCGACGATGATGCCAGAGGTCTTGACAATGATGCCAGAGGTCTCAACGATGATGCCAGAAGTCTTGACGATGATGCCAGAGATCTCGACGATGATGCCAGAGGTCTCACTGATGATACCGCCAGAGGTCTAACCTCTTGCCGTTTCTGATGACGAGGTTCCTGATGACGAGGGTCCTGACGACGAGGGTCCTGACGACGAGGGTCCTGAAGACGATGATGATCGTGTTCCTGGCCGACGATGATGATCGTGTTCCTGCCGACGTTGAGGATCGTGTTCCTGCCAATGAAGAACGTGTTCCTGCCAATGAAGAATGTGTTCCTGCCAACGAAGAACGTGTTCCTGCCGATGAAGAATGTGTTCCTGCCGACTATGAACATGTCCCCGCCGACTATGAACGTGTCCCTGCCAACAACGTCTCGTTTCCTGCTGACACGGTTCCTACCGACGGAGTTTCTGCTGATGCCTTTCCTGACCTTGAAGTCTTGGTTCCTGCCATTGATGGACGGCCTCCCGGCCACCCGCTGGATGTGACGTTGCTTGATGGACAGCCTCCCGGTCGCCCACCTGACATGATGTTGCTTGATGGACGGTCTCCCGGTCGCCTGCTTGACCGGTTTTTAACTGGTGCTGATGTCCTGTGCCATGGGCGGCCTCCCGGTCGCCCGCCTGACAGGGTTTTGACTGGTGCTGACATCTTGCGCTATGGACGGCCTCTCGGTCGCCCGTCGGACGTGGTTCTGCCCAATGTTCAGCCTCCCGGTCGCCCGTCTGATGTTTTTTTGTCTGGTGCAGATGTCCTGGCCGCTATGTTGGAACGTTTGAGTTTCTAGTTTTAGTCTGTGTTTAGCTTACAGAATGTTTCTTCAGTTTCGTTTTTGCATTTAGCTTTTGTAGTCTTAGGTCTGGTCCTTCTGTTTAGTTTTCAGTCTTGTATTTAGACTTTGTGTTTTAGTTTTTGTCCCAGGCCCTGTTCCTGTCAGTTTTTGGTTTCTTGTCCTGTGCTTAGCTTCCAGAAAGTTTCTTCAGTTTTGTTTTTGCATTTAGCTTTTGCAGTCTTAGGTCTAGTCCTTATGTTTAGTTTTCAGTCTTGTATTTAGCTTTTGTGTTTTAGTTTTTGTTCCAGGCTCTGTTCTTGTCAGTTTTTGGTTTCTTGTCCTTGTGTTTTGTCCCCTGTCCTTGTGTTTGTCTCGTGCCCACCATCCCTACGGTTTCTCCCTCCGTCCGCCCTGGTTTTTGGGGGAAGTTCTTTGGGGATGCCTGGGGGCGTCTTTGGAGGGGGGGGGGGGTACTGTAAGGATGGCTCCCTCTGTTGGTCTGTCTCCCTCCTTATACCCTGTCTCTCCCAGGTTTGCATCTCAGGTGTTATGAATTTAGTTAATTACGTGGTGTATATCAGTTTGCGATCGTTTGTGTTTCATTGTCAGGTCATTCGTCTGTTTCCCTGGTGTCGTGTCCTTGTGTCCATGCTTCAGCCACAGTTCTTCAGCTACAGTCTTGTTTCGTGAGTACTGCCACGTCAGTCTTTGAGTTTATAGTATTCAAGCCACCGGTCCAGGTACAGTTTCTAGG
The DNA here is from genome assembly GCA_038048925.1 of Garcialebias charrua. NCBI lineage: Eukaryota > Metazoa > Chordata > Actinopteri > Cyprinodontiformes > Rivulidae > Garcialebias > Garcialebias charrua. Next base: position 28,977 of record JBBPBX010013225.1, on the reverse strand, counting down.
TTTTGTGATTACTGCCACGTCAGTCTTTTGAGTTCATGTTATTAACCATGGGCAGCACGGTGGGCAGCACGGTGGGTAGCACGGTGGGCAGCACGGTGGGCAACACGGTGGGTAGCACGGTGGGTAGCACGGTGGGTAGCACAGTGGAGCACAGTGGACAG